>QJNV01000445.1:0-48418 GCA_004155935.1 Monosporascus sp. GIB2 | reverse complement strand
CAGAAGACGCCAACAAGATCATCGACGAGAGGGACTTATCTGGCAAGACGAGGTAGTCCAGTGCGAAAGATACGACCGAGGATGCCGATTGAGGCAATGCTATAACTGTCAGACATACGGCCATATTGGAACCCAATGTAAAGCAATAGCGGCATGTGGCTTTTGCGCGTAGGAACATAATTCCCGAGACTGCCCAACTAGGACGGATGGATCCGCACCGAGGAAATGCGCGGTGTGCCAAAGAACATACCCATCCTGGAGCCCACACTGCCCGACCAGAAAGGAGGAGGCGGCTAAAGTTAAGGCTGCTTACAACATACGACTAACATACTATTACGTTCTGGAGAAGCTACCATAGGACCCAAGGGCAAGGGAACCGAGAGTGCCTACCGGAAATTCGGACCGGCCCAGGAACACCAGGACCATTCGGAGCATATCCCCACCTAAGAGAGGACCGAAAAGGACCAATACGGGCGCGGCCGTTACAGCCAACGATAAGGAGAACGAACCCTATGAGAGATTAGGGAACTAGAGACCGGTTAGAATCAGAGTACTATCCAGAAGGGTGCTGGAAGACGTTGATAACAACTCGCAATTAAGATTACGCGGCAGCCAACATGCAGACTCCTGGATTATTATGGGCCTGTTATGAATACGGGACAAACACTTAGCATATTACAGTACAACGTCAGAAAATCAAGAGACACCGTGATGACGACGATGCTCCGGGACCCGAGGGTCCTGGACTATGACATCCTAGCCGTCCAGGAACCATGGAGGAACCCATTTATGGAAACCACATATCGCCCAGCCAAAGGCACCTTCTACTTGTGCTATCCGAGGGGGGAGAAAATGGACCTGCGAGAGCCTCTTTATTTATTAACAAGAGAATTAACCAAACGAGATGGCAATTCAAAGAACATTCTAACGATATTTTCACGTGGATAATCAACCTGGGCGATGAGGACAGCCATAAACGGATTATCCTTTATAACGTATACAATCCCTGCCAGTCAGCAGAGAACAGACAGAGCATCCTCCCTGAGCTAAGAAGGATAGCTCAGGAGTACGAACAAGGGGAGCAGACCATTTTAGGCGACTTTAATCTTCACCACGAACTCTGGGGAGGCCTCCTTAACCGGGCAGCAGATCCGGAGGCCGAGGAGCTCGTGGAGCTGATGGCAGAGCACGGTTTGACAAACACACTCGCACCAGGCACAGTCACATAGGAGGAAGGGGAAGGCCGATCAACGATCGACCTATGCCTCCTAACTGCCGGCCTAGTCGAAAGGGTTATACGAAGCGGAGTGGACCGAGCCGTGGATCACGATTCGGACCATCTCCCAATTACAACTATACTCGACCATAACATAGGAATTGACGAGGATAAAAAACCTGAAAAGACGACAAGCCTCGGCCGCTCACTCCGACATAAAGAGAAGCAAAATTACAACCTGGAGCTTCCGAGCAACAAGGCGCGAGGTAAGGAGTGGAAACGGCTGCAGATGCTGAAGCAAAACCGGGACAAGTAACCTGGGTCCTGCCTCGTACCGGAAAAGTCGCTGTGGACTAGTTCGCTTGCCTGCGCTGCTTTGCGGAGCACTCCTCGGTGGCCGAATTACGGGAGCGCCTGGAATGCCATGCAGACTATAGCATTCCTATCCATATAATGGTAACGTCGTGGTAAGACTTGGACAGTTTGTTCCAGGGATCCGATTCTTTTGAGGAGACTTTCACGGAGCTGGTAGTTTCCCACTTTGCTGGGCTGGATTTTCTGCTCGAGCCGACAAATGAGTCGGGACTCGGGACCCCACCTCACGCTCCAAAGCGCCACCCATTTTTGAAGCCATCAACACCTCACCCCTTCAGCGCAAATAAAAATATCTCAACAACCACTTATTCAATTGATGCATACTAACGGGTACGTACAACTATGCAATAAGTATCATCTTCGCTGTCTTCTTCGCTTTCGGAAGGCTCGAGCATCAAATTATTCGCGGATGAAAAGGAGCTCAGGTCGTCTGCAGAAACCCGGCCGTACATGGGATAGTTGCAGGAAACAGGGACCCAGCTATTAGACGTTGCGATTGTCGGAGGCGCGTAGCTTGTAACTTCGCGGGTCTTCTCCTACTTTAGGCAGAGCCCTTCAGCCACCTCCAGTCCCCTTATAACTCATAAAATATTTCCGCCATATCGCAACAAGTGTGCCTTCTTTAATGCGATTATGCCTTGAAAGTCGCCCATGGGTACGGCGGGAGATTGGTTTCATGCCGAAGGTTAGACCTATGTTTGCATCGCCCGCTTAATTGATGACTCCAAACCTGGGAGGACGGTACACAAGTTATTGCGAGTGGGGAAATATTAAGACTCCCCAGGGGCGCTGTTTGTCACCAAGTCCAGTGCCTCAGGCCATTACAGAGAGCTGGGATCCCCTCCATGGCGCCTGAATCGACTAGGGGCCTAGGCGGCGGAAGCCTGCTTGCAGCACGGCCGCGTTTGCAAGACCAACTTGGCGGAGGAAGAGTATTTGCAATGAGAAGAGAGTTGGTGTGTTAATGTATGCATTCGGTCCCAAATCTTAAAAAGTTCATTCCCGGACCCAAGTCGTTATCGTACTAACCTTTCCTCACTGCCCCGGGGTCGAACCTGTATACGACAGTTACGGGCTGGAGCTAAGATGATTGCTCAGGCTTCTCAATCGTTTATAACTTGGCGTCAAGTCACGCAACTACGACTACCACACACTGTCAGGCTGCTGGTAAGAGACATTAAACTCCCGCAGCGAACGTATCGAGACTAGGTGGGATCAAAGCTAACATTGACAATACATTACCAGATTTGTTTCCCGGGGCGTTCTTCTCTCTTTTTCACATGCGGTCACGCCTTGCTTCGGCCGCGGGAAAAGAAGTCTTCATTTTCCCCATCCCCTGAGCAACGGAAGGTCGTCAAAATCTCCCGCGCGCAGAATGTTGTGGTGTCGGCGCGGCCGGGGTCGGGCAAGACGGCCACTTCCACGATCAGTCGGTGTTATTTTAACATGCTCCAGATTCGTCGATCCAGCGGCAGTGTGCTGAATGCAACTAGATATTTTCTCTTGAGAAGGCCCTTCGCCAGCATCTCCGGGATTCCCCGAATCGGTAGAACAATGTTCTCGACACAGAGATCGACGGGCGGCGGCAGGACCCCCTTGGACGAGTTTTTCCTTTCCTTTGAGGGATTTCAGTACGACAACTCTTTACACCCTTCCGAGTCTTGGAAGAGACTGAAAATTTTCAAGGGATGGATGGAGAAAGACGCCAAGGGGAAGGAAGAGGACAGAAAATCTCGAAAGGGTAAAAAGTCTGACAAGAAGGAGTCTCGGGAGGAGAACGATGCCAGGCTCCGATATATGCGAGCTCTAGAAGATGATGTTCGGGCGTGGTTTGGCAAGGCCGATGACATTGAATCTTGCCACGTTGTTTGCCGGGCCCTAGGTATAAAAGATCCCCCTTCGACTCCGAAAGGTTGCGCGTCGGTAATCCACCCTGGGCCAAGTTGTGAAACTCGGAGGAGGGCTAACAAAATACCATAGAAACTCCGCAACACCCATGTCAACATTGTCGATCTTCTCCAGTGGGTGAGGCAAGGACAAAAGGACAAGGTCAAGATCTTCAAGAGCTACGATAACCTCCGGAGATATACAGTGGACAGCCAGAAATTCTTCCCGCAGAGCGGGGTGGAGGAGGAAGGGGAGACAAACATTGTGCTGAGACACCTGTTGCGGCGCTTCTTTTGATAAGCTTGTACCATAGCCCCGGCGAACTGGTAGCTGGGACTTACTCAAAGTTCAGAGGTAAAAAGGTCTGTTAGTAAGCGTGTCTATGGTGCGGGAGGAACCACCCGCCGAAAATTACCTGTGGACCTATTGATCTCAATTGGCTACCATCAATTACCCCCGGATATTCGATGTTGGTGGTAATTGGCGGAGAATACATGTCCGAGGTCGTCGATGCCCTCCGGTCGTATGGCGACTTGTTCGGGATATATTTCCCGGTGTGCTCTGCCATCTTCAATGTCAAGAAACTGGAAAGCGATTAACAAGAAAGAATTCCAAACCGTCCTCCAACAGCAGCTACCACCACTCCGAAAGCTGAAAACAAAGGCCGCATTAGACAATTACATACGAGCTAAGTGGTAAGGCAGACAGACTTTGGCTGGGCCGAGATCCGGAGTAGATAAGCACCGTTTCTGTGACTTTCAAATGAACGCTATGAACATAAATCCAAATAGCTTCTCCTTAATCTGCCTCGACTAGGATCGTTTTACAGGGGTAATATATGGCTTAACAAGAACTTAGGCTATGGTTATAGGTAAATAAATGATGACGGTTTTAGGTAGGGCCTAAAAGCTGGCTTAATATTGCCGGCCATATTAATGGCCCAAAACCAAATTTTCTGCCTAAAAAAAAAGATCCAAGTATTATGGCCCAAGAGGGTGCAAGTATGGCCGATTCGGATTTTTATTTAAATCGTCTTACCCACCCCTTTAAATATATAAAACCTAAGAAATATTTATCATAACCTCGCTAAGAACTAACTATCTTAACTTAACATCTTACAAATAATTATAATTATTTCCATTATAATAATCCCTTAAACCCAACTTTAATAACCTAATACGGAAATTTGTAATAACCCTACTTTTATTATTAAGGCGTTTATCGATATCCTTAATCCGAACAACTTTTTTATAGTTTTACAAACTGCCCGAAATATCCTGGAATAACTAACCAAGCCAGAAAAGTTAAGAAAAACCGTATTTAAGGTCGTTCTTTTACGGCGTCCTATATCTTTAAATGTTTTACGTTATAATTTTAAGTATTAAACCGAATTTCGGAACGCTTACGGAAAAAAACGTTTATTAAAAACGTAAAGAAATTTCGATTTCGTTAAGGATAATAAAACGAATAATACCTTGGTATTGGCGAATAAAGATACCACTTTAAAAATACTTAAGCTTTTACCGAGGACGATCGATTAGGTACGGCCGGCGTAAGTTTTAACTTTTCCTCCTTACATACAGCTTTTTTTTTTCGTATCCCGATAACGACGTAAGTTCGAATAAATATACTTTATCAAATACCAAACGCTTAATCGAGGAAAATAATAATATTTACATTTAACTTTTTGCATTACGATTAATCGATTTTTTCGATAATTATAATATTCCCCGGAAATATTACGGCCTTTATTCGGATTTTACGTTTTTAGGCAGTATTAATATAATTATACGTTATTGCTAATATAAAAAAGATTATATATTTAGCTTTAATAAACTAAAAATTGAAAACTATAAAGCTACATACGCCGAATACTATAAAAAACATATATGAGCTACCGAAATAAACCTTATGAGATATATAAAACGTTTAAAGTTTAAAAACGATTTATCCCTAAAGTTTCGCATAAAGTTACGAACGGTTTGCGAAAGATATATTTAACGGATAACCCGGAAGTTTAAAATTAAAAGCCCTAAAAATTATTTTTACAGTTTCGACTTAATAATAAACGAAAATTTGGCGATCGCGTTTATTTTTACTACGTTCCGTATTTTGGTTAACGGCCTTTTTACCGAAATCTTTAAATACGTTAAAAAAGTTTTTGGACGTTATAATATCTATGGCATAGGTAATTTTATTTACGTTAATGGAAAGTCCAACCTCCTCGACGACCCATTTAACTTTTAAGTTAATTTGTATTTAGCAACCGATTTAACTAATTTTATTTCATAAAAAAAATCCATAATTAGGTTTTACCTTTTGCTAATTAAATACGGCAACAATCGTTATATAATATTTTAAAAAGAAGCGAAGTTTTCCCTTAAGGCGATTTTTTTATAAGCTAAATTACTATTGGATTAATATTATAAAGGGAAATTTCCTTATTTGGTATTCGATTATATGTTGCTTACGTTAGTAAAAAACCCTAAGCTGTTTAATATTAAATTAGTTAAATATTCGGTTTAATTTCTAATTAAGGAATTACAAAACAAAAACGTACTATCGAAAATAACGTTTAAAGTAACTAATTATAATACAATTTATATGTTCTGGCCTAATTAATTAAAACTATAAAAATTTGGGCCAAAATTCCAAAAACGCCTTTTAAAAGCTTTTAGTTAAATAAAAGTTATAATAATTATATTTAACATCATTTCGTTTTAATATAGGCTTTGAAAAAACATTTCGAATATATCACCTTACTTAGGACCTTGTTAAAATTAACCAACGCAAATACGATTATGTCAAAATTACATACTTAAAATACCTTAGGTAAGTCGGTATTATTCGCAACAAATGTTCCGTACTTGGCAAAGGTAAGCGGTCGGGACAAGACTTAAGCACGGCCAATTAAAACAAACATTACGTAACTTGCACTAACATGCTCACCCTTAAGCCAGATAAGCGGAACGCTTAGCACCACTATGTTATAACACAACGGGTCGGACCTCGGAAGACGGTCTCTTGGCAGATCGTAAAACAGGACCCAAGTAAGTCAGTTATGTGACATGGATTTATAAGAATTTAATAAATCTATTTAAAGTCGTAACATAGATTTATAAGAATTTAATAAATCTATTTAAAGTCGTAACATGGATTTATAAGGATTTAATAAATCTATTTAAAATTATAACATAAATTTATAAAAATTTAATAAATCCATTTAAAGTTAAAACAAAATATATACGTTTATTACTTCCAAATTAAATAACGATAGCTTGCAATATAACTTCGTTACCTAAAACGCCTTTAATATTACGAAACGTAACTAAGTTATTACTTAGTTTTTCATAATACTTTGCTAACATAAACCCGTCGACTTAAGTTTAATAATTAATTAATTAACCTAACCGTTATACGTTATAAGCTTTTATTTAATAATACCGTTAGATTTTAAATAATATATAATATTATTAAAATATCGACCAGCAATTTCGAGGCAATTTTACAATAACTTTAAGCCCGTATTAAGGAATTCGAAAAAAAAAATTAACGATTCGTTAAGCAAATTGAAAATATATCGGTTATACCACTTATTATCCTTCGAATAAAACCCAAAAAACTAAAAGCCTATAATAATAAAAAAAACCCTTAAACCTTTCTTATTTAAGTACGTATTTACTTACATTTTCTAAATCTTAACGATATCCCTATATTAATTCTCGTAATAAAAACATACCTTATTAAAAACGTAACTAATTAGTTCGAACTTATTGCACGGAACTATATAAAAAATACGGAAAATAATCAAAAAACCTTAACCAATAAAATTTTTTCTTTATATACCAATTTCGAAAACAAATTTCGCTCCAATTTTAGCAATTCGGATAAAAGAAAATATTTTGCACAAAAAATTCTCGATCTTAAACAAAAAGGACCTACTTTTAAATATACCGTCAACTTTAAAACGTTAATCGCTAAAACCGGATAAAAAGATAAGAAAAAAAATGCTTTAATTAATATTTTTTATAAAAAATTTAAAAATAACGTTAAAGACGAAATAATTCGAATAAAACGCATTCTTACTTTTAACGAATATATTAAAAAATTATTAAAATTAACAATCGACAGCTTAAATAACGACAAAAACGACGAAAACGTACTACCCCAAAAGTAAATACTTGGAATAACAAAAAATCCCGGTATCCAGCAAATACCAATACCTTTAAAAAAGGTAACACCTCATTTAAAACGGAACTAGGACCTATGGAACTTGGAGCCATCCAGCCACGAAAACCCGAATATTGGAACTGTAATAAAATTAGCCACAAAATACCTAAATATAAACTACCTAAAAAACCTCGACAAAATAAACCCTAAACCCTAATACCTACGGGACCATCAACTTAACGTAAGGAAGGAAAAACGTTCGCCATAATACGAAAAGGAAAAAAACCAGCAAAACCTCCCAATTTAACTATTTAACAGGGATAAAAAAAGGCCAAAAAACTTTTTCAAGCAGGAATTTAACAACATCTGGAAATTACGGTTTCGCAAACGTAACAAAAAAAATATTAATGACAACTATCTTGGACCATAAAGGAATAACTCGAAAAATACCAAAAAATAAATAAAAGCCTTTTACTTAAATACTTTAAACTAACATAAACGAAAATATGCACTTTTGTATTAATAATAATAATATCCTAACTATAAAAAATAAAAACGGTTTATCGAAAAACGTATTACACGAATAAAAAAAAAATTTAACTTCTTAAATAAAATAAGAAAAAATACGTATAATAAATAATAATACCGATACCTTTATATTATTTACCCTTAAAAGGACGTCGATTAACGAATAACTCGATAAAACTAACTTTTAAAAAAATAATACCCACAAAAAAATCCTTTCTGTTATTACGAATAATATACGTACAGCCCAAAACAAAAAAAACACGGGAAAAACTTAATTTGGCCATCCGACAGCAAATCGCCAACCTTCACCTGGAAATATCTATCACCACGGATCCGGAAGAAAAAAAAGAAATTATGGCCAAACTAACATAATTTACGAAAGATTTATAAGGAAATAACGAAAATACCCCCACGTAAAATATAATCTACGCTATAAAAAAACTGTTCGTATAATGGGATAAGAAAATGCAATAACAAATAGAAAAAATATTTATGCTAAAAGGAAAAATAAAAATACAAGAATTCCAAAATATATAATTACAAAAAAACATAAAAAAATATGCAGCACGCATTAATTAACTAAAACAACAAACCAAATAATAACGATATCTTACCAAGCAATTACGAAACCAAATAAATAATTTAAAAAAACGCATACGGTAACACGAACAAAATTACCCAAAAGTACCGCGCCCCTTATAAAAAAAACGTAAAAAAGCAAAACCTTAAAGAATTAACAAAAATTCCTAAAAAAGGTTTTAGTAATAATAGAAAATAATAAAAATCTTATTACATTAAAATTACGAATTAAAACATACCGGTATACCGCTATAATAAATAACGAAACATTAAAAAATAACTACATTATACTTAAAGTAATTAACCGATTTAAATTACCATGAAAATATAAGAAAAACCCTTATATTGCGAATACCGCCGAAAGTTAACCATTTTTTTATAATAATAAAAAAATTACACGCGAAATTAATCACCTCGATATATTTATTATAAGAAAACAAATAACAATTAATTTCGACATTATACCGCTAAGGAATTACAATATAATTTTAAAAACAACATAATTACGCTAATATAACCCCTTAATCGACTAAGTAATTAATCAATTAAAATTCGTCTTATAACTTAATAATAAATATTAAAAAAAAAAATAAAAATCTTAACACTCAATCGAAAATAACAACGAATGCCGGCATGAAAATACGACAAACACCTTACCACCTATAAAAAAACGAAATAAAAAAAATACTATAAAAGGATTCGACGCATTATTACCACCATCAAAACAAAATTACGGCAATTAAATAACGATTTACAACAACTAGCTCCTAAATCGGAAAAATTAACTAATATACCACCATAATACCACAAATATATAAAATTATTTAACAAAAAGCTTAAAATAAAATTACCAAAACATAACGAATAAAACCATAAAATTATTTTTAAAAAAGGAATATCGATTAAGTTTTACCCTATTTACAACCTTAACAAAATAAAGCTACAAACGCTCCAAAAATACCTAGAAAATTAACTTAAAAAAATAAATTCGATTATCGAAATTACCAACCGACTACCCCATATTCTTTGTACTCAAAAAAAACGGCAAATTACGATTAGTAATAAATTATCGATAATTTAACAATATTACGGTTAAAAATCGAATACCATTACCTTTAATTAATAAAACAAAAAATCGTTTTTATAAAATATAATAATTTATTACTTTTAACCTTAAGAATAAATACAATTTAATTCGGATTAAGAAAAACCATAAATAAAAAATAAATTTTCGAATAAAATACGATTTTTACAAATATTTTATTACTTTTATAAAACTTACCAACGTACCTATTACCTTTTAACGTATGGTAAATCATATTCTTAAGAAATATCTTAATATTTTTATAATATATTATTTCGATAATATTTTCATTTTTTCGAAAACCAAAAAATAATACGAAAAACACGTTTATAAAATACTACAATTATTTCAAAACGTTAATTTACTAATTAACGCAAAAAAAAAGCTAAATTTATACACAAAAAATAAGATATTTAGGCCATATTATTATTTCTAAATATATCAAAATAAACCTTAAGAAAATTGCTATAATACTTAATTAAACATAATCCACCATAATTAAAAAAATATAAACTTTCCTTGGATTTATTAATTATTATCGAAAATTTATTAAGAATTTTACCCAAATAATTATATTTCTTAATATGTTTATACGAAAGGGAAAAAAGTTTTAATAAATACTAAAAACAAAAAAAATAGTTTAATAACTTAAAAAAACAATTACGAATTAACTACTATTAATTATATATAATCCTAATCGCTTAATAAAGTTAAAAACCGATACGTCAAATTATGTTTTAAACGTAATAATCGAATAACAAAATAATTAAAACGTATCACACCTTATTACCTTTTTTTCATACAAACTATAAAAACCTAAATTACGATACGTTATTTTTAATAAAAAATTTCTAATTATTATTAAAACGTTCCGTAAATTCAAATACTTCCTTAAAAATAACTAATATTAAATTAAAATTTATACGAATTATAAAAATCTTACCCGGTTTATTACGACCAAAAAATTTACAATACGATAATTTCGTTATATAAAAAAACTGGCGGAATATAACTTTATTATTATTTATCGTAAAAGTTTAAAAAACGGCAAAATCGATATATTTAATAAACGACTTAATTTCGAAAAAAAAATAATCAAAATTAATTATATAATTTTCGATACTACCATAAAAAAATATTTTCGCCCGCGATAAATCGTTACGGTTATAACCGTACTACCTAACATACATAAAATAATTCGCGACTTTAACGCATATATACAAAATATAAACGATTTACTATTTGCACAAATACCCGAAAAATATAAGGAATATTTTATCTGAAAAATACATAAACATATTTTATACAAATATCTAAAAATTAATAAAACGTTAAAACGATTATAACGATTTTATTAATTCCCCAAAATAAAAAAAATAATACAAAAAATAATATAATAATACGGCATATACGCCAAAATAAAAACACGACGATACAAACCTTATAGAAAATTACAACCATTACTAATCGCAAAATAACCGTAAAACTTTATTATAATAAATTTTATTATTAAATTTTTTTTATTAAAAAACCTAACCACGAATATATATTACGATAGTATTTTCGTAATCGTTAATTAATTTACAAAGTTTTATTATTTTTTATCATATAACGAAAATACTAACGCCGAACAAATAATATATATTTTTTTAAGAATGTTTTTAATATATACGGATTACCATATAAAATTATTTCAAATAAAAACATTACATTTATTTCCAAATTTTGGTAAAACTTAATAATATAAATCGGCTTAAATTATAAATTATTTAATATATTTCGACCCCAAATAAATAAATAAATAAACGACAAAATTAAATACTTAAAACATACTTGCAATATTATATTAATTACGAACCAAATAATTAGGTTAAAAAATTACCTATAACCTAAATAACTTATAATACGAATTATTACGAAAATATTAAAACTACCCCGTTTACAGCTAACTTTAATTTTACCTTAAAAATTTATAAAAAATCACAAAAAAAAAACCTCTTAATATTAAGGCAATCCTTATATTTAAATAACTTAAACAATTATACCAAAAAATAAAGACAAAACTCGAATTTATGCGTAATTAAATAAAAAAGCATTACAACCAAAAACAGTTAAAAGAATTAACCTTTTCGGAGGGAAAAATGGTTTACCTAATTACCAAAAATATTCAAACAAAACGACCAAACAAAAAACTTAACTTCAAATATATCGGTCCCTACAAAATCACTAAGAAAATCTCAGATAGTAATTACTAATTAAACCTGCCACCCAAAATCAAGCTCCACCCAGTTTTCCATATATCCCTACTTAAATCAACTAAAAATACCATTAAAATACATATCAAACAAAACGAAATAAAAATAAAGGATAAACCAATATATAAAGTAAAAAAAATCCTTAACAGCAAGAAAACCAACGGACGTACCCAATATTTAATCAAATGGAAAAACTATCCGAACTCAAAAAATACCTAGGAACCCGCAAAAAATCTTACGAATACCTAGCGATTATTAAGAAATTTCCACTAACAGCGCTTAAAATAACGTCCCAATTAATATCACTAACAAAAATATACCCCAGGTTATTATCAGCCGGAAAACCCTACGCAACAGCTATTTCGAATTTAGCCGCTATGCGACTTTCCTCCTCTTTACGTTTACGGTTTTTAAATTCGTCCAAACTCTCTACCCCCTGGCGAATAAGTTTAATACCTTTCTCGCGTAAAAAAACCTGCTATTTATCGATACGGATAAAACGCGCGATTTATTCGGAAATTTCGGAAATTTTATTTATAAAATCCTTACGAAATTAAACGAAACGTTTAACAACTATCTACCTTTCGCGATCCAAATAATCCTTAATACAATTAATGCTATCTAAAAAAATAAAAAAACCGCTAAACCATCGCAACGTCGGTTATAATAACGAACGTATTATTCGTAACGTTTAAAATCTTTAATCATAACGTACTAAAATCCTCTTTCGAAACAAAAAGTACACGGCATAACTTCAAAACCAAATTTAATAATATAAAAAGCAAAAAAACAACACTCTTTTTCTGGTTTAAACAATTACGGGGTTTTCGGTTAGCAATACGGCCCGATATAATTAAAAAAAAAAACTTACTAAAAAAATTTTCGAGACGAAAATTTGGAAAAAAGGGGATCGTATTATAATACAACAGGTCGGACCTCGGAAAACAGTTTTTTGGCAAATCGTAAAATAAAACCTAAATAAGTTAGTTATGTAACATAAATTTATAAGGATTTAATAAATCTATTTAAAGTCGTAAAATAAATTCATAAGGATTTAATAAATTCATTTAAAATTATAACATAAATTTATAAGGATTTACTAAATCCATTTAAAATTAAAACAAAATATATACGTTCATTACTTTTTAATTAAATAATGACAGTTTGCAATATAACTTTGTTATTTAAAACGCCTTTGGTATTACGAAACGTAATTAAGTTATTGCTTAATCTCTCATAGTACTTTGCCAATATAAACCCGTCGACTTAGGTTTAATAATTGGTTAATTAGCCTAGCCGTCACACACTGGGCTTACTAAACTCTCCCAAACTACTAAATATTATCACCAGTACATAATATATACGTTCATTCACTCTTTTATATAATTTAAATAGCTGACCAACTCGTAACACAATTTAATTACTTAAGATACTTTTAACATCACGAAACGTAAATAACAAATACCTGCCCTACCTACACCTAATTCGACGTATATTGAACGGAGAGTTACGTTAAAATGTAGTTATGATAAATAGTGGGATAAAAAGCTTGGGATCCGCGAACCAGCCACCCAGCCAGCCCAGCCACAATGCATGGCGGATTGCGGCTCTTTTTTGGCTTCAAGAATTAGTGGCTAGGGTTTGAGCGGGCTATTATATTAACCTGGGAAAGAAAAAAACGATTAATAAAAGGCTGCCTTAATCGTACGTTTATATAAACTCTTAATGGCCGTAAACTCTAAGCGATACGATAACGCTACCCCGATAACGCTTTAACAGTAAAAACGTTTACGACAAAAAATAAATCAAGCAAACAAATATATAATTCGTAATAATTAATGTAATATAACGGGATTAGCTAACCTTATACAACTATTTAGCTCGTCCTTCCTATTTCCGATATTAATATTATTAGCCACGTTAAATTACTATAAAATATAACTGGAAGCATTATTGGTGGTTATAAGTAATAACGCGAGCTAGGCGAAAAGCATAGGATAACGCGTATGTAAATGCGCTAGGAGTTAAATTTGGTAAAATTAATGGATAGTATATATATATTTAAGTCGTAATTAATAAATGGTAAACATATTTTAATAAACTACAAAAACTATTTTTGGCTTTTAATAACGTTTACCGAATGGATAACAAAATGTCCGTATCGTATTTTTATTATTATTATCCCTATAGGCATATAATAATAATATTAACTCCCTTATTTAACTCGTTAATACTGGTTATTATCGTTCCTTAAGCGGTTTTGTCTTATGTTACGTTTTATTTGATCGCACTTAATTAATTTAATATCTGCATACAAAACAGCCGATCGATTACGTCTATTCTTTTTTTTTTATAACGTTTTTACGGAGATTCTTAATTTTTATAACGAAAAAGTTAACGTTACTTTTAATAGCGGCCTTAAAAAATCCTTCGTACGGCCTGGCCGTACCGGCCCCGTTAAGTTCCTATTTACGCAGGCGTTCCTTTTTTTTCGACTCCGTACCGAACGCGACGGCATCCGTTATTGAATGTTTCGTTTAACGGCCTTTTAGTTTTCGACGACGGTAAGCTTAATCGTAACCTGTTACTTTTTAGGATTCACGTCGATTAAGTGCTAGGCGGTTTGTACAACGTCAAACTCGCTCGGATTAAGAAATAATTTAGGCTTTTCGTATTTCTCCTGCTTTTGTTTAATAGGCGCCGATTTGTAAGATTTATCGGTGCCGAATCGTTTGTACGTATTTAGTAAGGCTTCGTATACGAGGTAGTAATCGTATAACCGCTTCTTACATTTTTTTTTAAATACAGCTAATTAAGCTTTTATCCGGATTTTCGGGGCGGCTGCATTTATAACGCGGTTCGGCTACTTAAAAATATTATTAGCTGCTTGTAAAAATAAAATAATGGCCTTAACCCCGGTATCTCGTTTGATAAACTTACCGAAAGTTCTATATTTCGAATATTAAATACTTGTCGCCGGTAAAGGGCGGACTGAACCTCATTCTTATTCTCATCCCAGTAGTTAACGGTTGCTGATGCTGTAACGCTAAACACGTCGATAACATCCACTTGAAGAAAATTAATTGGTTTGCCGTTTTTAAAGATTAACGGATAAGATATTCAAACTTATTGTAACGGCTAGGCTAATTAACCAGCTATTAAACCTAAGTCGACGGGTTTATGTTAGCAAAGTACTGTGGGAAATTAAGTAATAAAGTAATTTAATTACGTTTTATAATATTAAAAATATTTTAAGTAACGAAATTATATTATAAATTATTATTATTTTAATTATAAGTTAGTGATCCCGTTTATTAGATTATTTTCTGTGAGTTGGTAATTTTGCTTCCTGGATTACTTTTTGTAAGTTGGTAATTTAGTACGTAACTTAATTTATTTGAATTTTGCTTTTGGTTTAAAGGGACCGTTTCCGAGATTTTTTTTTGTTAAGTCGTAATACGATTTTCTCTTTCCACAAATTTTGTCCTTAAGATTTTCTTTTTCCTGGTAAGCTTTTTTTGTGCGTGTTTTTATTATGTTCTTACGTATTTCCAAGCGTCGATTATTTAAAATTGTTTAGCGTTTAGCGTTGGTTAACTTAATTAACGTGGAAGGTTTTGACGTAATATTTTATTTTTTTTACTCCGTACGGCATTTTCCGTGTAAAATAATAGAAAAAGTTTTTTGTTATAAAGAATATATTTATCGCGGTCGTTTTTGCAATGGTACCGGCGTTTTTATTGTCATAATTAATTGTTACGCAGCGGAATTTCGGCGTTTGAAGGAAAAAAAATTAACCACCGAAAAAGTTTTGGTTAAATTTTTGGCGCGTTTTTTTCGGATACGTTGGTAACGATAATATTATTAGTTCGAGAATGCGAAATTGGTTAATCGTATTTTTTAATTTTTGGACGAATAAGATGATAAATTTTTTTTATGGTAACCGTATAAGTTTTAGGTAATTTGGATATAATTAATTAAAATACTTTAGATTAAGGATTATTATCGGATATTAACTAGAATATTATTATTTTTAACGTTTTAACCGTTATTAGTAAAAGTTTTTTAATAAACTTTAAACGCTAATAGAATTTTTCGCGGATTTTTAAGAGGTTTCTAAGTTAGGGTAATTTTTTTATTTAATTAAATATTAAGTAAGTTTATTAACTTTTCATATATTTAGAACTTTTTCTGTTTAATATTTTCTTTTCGTTTTTTTTTAATTTTATTTTATATTGTATATGTTTTAATGGTATCCGCGGTTAACTTAAGTAAAAAAACGTAAAATATTAGGTAAATTTTAACCTTAGATGGTAAATTTTATTAATAATTATTATTTAAGATTTTCCTAATAATGTTGTAAGGGCCGATATATTTAAAGTTATGTTTTTTATTTGGGCGTTTTATTCGTATATATTTGGTAGTTAGGTAGATTATTTTTTCCTCCGAAAAAGTTAATTTTATTAACCGTTTTTGGTTGTAATATTTTTTCATTTGATTACGTACGAATTCGAGTTTTGTTTTTATTTTTTAATGTAGTTACTTAAGTTATTTTAATATAAGGATTGCTTTAATATTAAGCGGGCTTTCCTTTTGCGTTTTTTTATAGATTTTTGGAATAAATCCGCAATTGGTTGTAGATAAAATGATTTTGATATTTTCGTCATAATTGGTATTGTAGGTTAATTAAGCCATTGATAATTTTTTAATTTAATTATTTTGTTCGTAATTAACGTAATATCGTAAATATATTTTAAACGTTTAGTTTTATTATTTTATTTATTTATTTATTTATAGTTAAAATGTATTAAATAATTTATAAATTAAGTTAATTTGTGTTATTAAGTTTTATTAAAATTTAAAGGTAAATGTTATGCTTTTATCTGAAACGATGTTATGTAATAATCCGTATACGTTAAAAACGTTTCGAAAAAAGATATATACTATTTATTTTAAATTTGTATTTTCGTTATAGGGTATAAAATAAGAAAATTTTATAAATCGATTAACGATTACGAAGATATTGTCGTAATATATATTTATAACTAGATTTTCTAATAAGGGAAATTTGGTAATAAAATTTATTATGATGGAATTTTATGGTCCTTTTGCGATTGTTAATAGTTATAGCTTTTTATACGATTTGTGTTGTCGTATTTTTATTTTAGCGTAAATATTACATTATTATTTGATTTTTTATATTTTTTTTATTTTAAGGAAATCGTATATAAGTTAAAAACGTTTTAGGGTTTTGTGGATCCTTAGGTATTTATGTAATGGATATTCGTATATTTTTCGTATTAGACTTTTTTGATATTTTTCTAGAACTTATAGTTTCTCTATTTTTTTAAGTAAATTGTCGTTATAGGTTTTGATTTTTTGGTATATATTTTAAGGTACTGCCCGTATTGCCGTAATTTATCGCGGGCGTAAGTATTTTTTAGTAGTAATATCGAAAATTGTATAATTAATTTTAATTACTTTTTTTTCGAAATCCGGTCGTTTATTAAATGTATCGGTTTTACCATTTTTTGTTCGTTTACAATAGATAATAATAAAGTTATATTCCGTTAGTTTTTTTACAGAACGAAATTATCGTATTGTAAATTTTCTAGTCGTAATAAATCGGGTAAGATTTTTATAATCCGTATAAATTTTAATTTAATGTTGGTTATTTTTAAGGAAATGTTTAAATTCGCGAAATGCTTTAATAATAACCAAAAATTCTTTATCGGGGATAATATATCTTAATTTAGATTTTTGTAATTTGTAAAAAAAGAAAGTAATAAGATGTAATATACCTTAATCATTTCGTTATCCGATTATTACGCTTAAAACATAATTTAATACGTCAGTTTTCAACTTTATTAAGCGATTAGGATCGTACATAATTAATGTTAGTTAATTTATAATAACTTTTTTAATTTGTTAAAAAGTTTTTTCCGTTTTTGGCGTTTATTGGAATTCCTTTTTTTTACGTACGTTTATTTAAGGATATTACTATTCGGTTAAAATTTTTAATAAATTTTCGATAGTAATTAACAAATTTAAGGAAAATTTGTATTTTCTTAATTATAGTAAGCGTTATTTAATTTTGTACTATAGCGATTTTCTTAAGGTTTATTTTGATATGTCCGGAAGTAATAATATGGCCTAGGTATTTAATTTCTTATGCGTAAAATTAGTTCTTTTTTTGCGTTAATTAATAAATTAACGTTGTGAAATAATTATAGTACCTTATAGATATGTTTCTTATATTATTCCTTAGTTTTTAAAAAAATAAAGATATTGTTAAAATAACATATTACGAAAATATCGAGGTACTTTTTAAGGACGTAATTAACCATATATTGAAATATAATAAGTACGTTAGTAAGTTTTATTAAGTAACGAGATATTTGTAAAAGCCGTACTTAATTCGAAATATTATTTTTTATTTATTTTTAAGATCGAAGGTAATAAATTACTATATTCCATGAAAACGATTTTTTATTTTATTAATTAAAGGTAATAATATTATAACGGCTAGGTTAATTAACTATTTATTAAACCTAAGTCGACGGGTTTATGTTGGCAGAGTACTGTGAGAAACTAAGCAATGAGGTAACTTTGTCACGTCTCGTAATACTAAGGGTGTCTTAGGTAACGAAATTATATTGCAAACTGTCGTTATTTTAATATAGATTTAACGAATATATATATAATTCTTATGCTTATTGGATTATTACTTATAAATTAATAATTTTATTTATTAAATTTTTACCTATAAGTTAATAATTTTACTTATTAAATTATTACCTGTAAGTTAGTAATTTTACTTCCTGGATTACTACTTATAAGTTGGTAATTGATTACGTAACTTAACTTATTTCGGTCTTATTTCGGCCTATTAAAGGCCGTTTCCGAGGCCTCCTTTTATTAAGTCATAATACGATCTTTTTTTTTTCATAAATCTTATTCTTAACATTTTTTTTGTCTTGGTAAATATCTTTCGTACGTATTTATTATATCCTTTCGTGTATCCAAGCGTCAATCTTTTAAAACTATTTAGCGTATTGCTTTAATTAATTTAATTAATGTAAAAAGTTTTAACGTAATACCTTGTTTTTTTTACTCCGAACGGTACCTTTCGTGCAAGATGTTATTAAACGTTTCTCGGTATTAGGAATACGTTCGTCGGGATCGTTTTTGCGACGGCACCGGTATTTTTGTAATTATAACTAATCGTTATACGATAAAGGCCCGTCGTTTAAAAGAAAAAAAATTAATTATTAAGAAATCTTTAGTTAAATTTTTAACGGGTTTTTTTCGCATACGTTGTTAACGTTAATATTATTAATCCGAAAGTGCGAAATTGGTTAACCGTATTTTTTAAATTTTGGACTAGCAAAGTAACGAATTCTTTTCCGTGGTAGCCGTTTAAGTTTTAAGGGTTTGGATATAATTAATTAAAATTTTGTAAGTTAAAAGTTTTTAACGAATATTAATTAAACCGTTATCCTTAATAATTCTATTGTTACCGGTAAAAGTTGTTTAATAAGCGTTAAGTATTAATAAGATTTTTTGTAGGTTCCCAAAAGTTTTCGGAATTAAGGTAATTTTTTTATTTAATTAGATATTCAGTAAGTTTATTAATTTTGCGTATATTGAAATTTTTTTTATTTCGTATACCGGTTTTTCCTTTATTTTTACTTTATTTTGTTAGGTTTAAACCTTAATGGTATTTATTATTAACTCGAGTAGGGATATATAAAAAATTAGCTAAAGTTTAATTTTAAGTGGTAATTTTAACTAATAATTATGTTTTAAGATTTTTTTTAATAATTTTGTAAGGATTAATAATTTTGAAATCGAACTTTTTATTTGGACGTTTCGTTTGAATATTTTTAGTAACTAAATAAACCATTTTTCCTTTTAAAAAAGTTGGTTTTTTTAACCGTTTTTGGTTATAATATTTTTTTTATTTGATTACGTACAAATTCGAATTCCGTTTTTACTTCCTAGTGCAATTATTTAAATTGTTTTATCGTAAGGATTATTTTGATATTAAGGGGTTTTCTTTTATGCTTTTTTGTAAACTTTTGGGGTAAATCTAAAATTAGTTGTAATTAGGGTAATTTTGATACTTTTATGGTAATTAGTATTATAAGTTATTTGAGTTATTAGTAATTTTTTAACCTATTTATTTTATTCGTAATTAATATAATATCGAAAGTATATTTCGAATATTTGGTTTTATCGTTCCGTTTGTTTATTAGTTTAGGGTCGAAATATATTAAATAATTTGTGGTTTAAACCGATCCGGGTTATTAAATTTTGCCAAAATTTAAACGTAAATGTTAAAAATGTTTTTAAAGAAAATATATACCATTTATTCGGCGTTCATGTTTTCGTTGTAAGGTAAAAAATAAGAAAACTTAATAAATCGATTAACGATTACGAAGATATTATCGTAATATATACTTACAGCCGGGTCTTTTAATAAACAAGATTTGGTGATAAAATTTATTATAATTAAATCTTATAATCGTTTTACGATTAGAAATGGCTATAATTTCTTATACGGTTTATGTCGTCGTGATTTAGCTCGGGCGCAAATATCGTATTAACGTTTAATTTTTTATATTACGTTTTTCATTTTAGGAAATTCGTATGTGCGTTAAAGGCGTTTTAAAGTTTTATAAATCCCTGGATATCCATATAATAGGTGTTCGTATATTGCCCGTATTAAGTTTTTTTGATATTTCTTTGAGATTTATAATTTTTTTTTTTTCAGTAAATTGTTATTATATATTTTAATTTTTTGATATATGTTTTAGGGTGCTGCCTGTATTGTCGCAATTTATCGTAAACGGAAATATTTTTCGGTGGTAATATTAAAAACTGCATAATTAATCTTAACTATTTTTTTTTAAAAAATTGGTCGTTTATTAAATATCTCGGTTTTTTTATTTTCTAAGCTTTTGCGATAAATGATAACGAAGTTATATTCCGTTAGTTTTTTTGCATAACGAAATTATCGTATTATAAGTTTTTTGGTTATGGTAAATCGGGTAAAATTTTTATAATTCGTATAAACTTTAACTTAATGTTCGTTACTTTTGAACAAATATTCGAATTTGCGAAATGGTTTAATAATAATTAGGATTTTTTTGTTAGGAATAACATAACGTAATTTAAGTTTTTGTAATTTATAAAAAAAGAAAATAATAAGATATAATATATCTTAATTATTTCGTTATCCGATTATTACGCCCAAAATATAGTTTAACGCGTTAGTTTTTAGCTTTATTAGGTAGTTAAGATCGTATATAATTAATATTAGTTACTTCGTAATAATTCTTTTAATTTGTTGAAAAGTTTTTTCCGTTTTTGGTTTTTATTAAAATTTTTTTTTCCTGGTAAGTTTGTTTAGGGGTATTATTATCCGGTTGAAGTTCCTAATAAATTTTCGCTAATAATTAGCAAATTTAAGAAAAGTTTGTATTTTTTTAATTGTAATAAACGTTACTTAATTTCGTATTGCGGCGATTTTTTCAAGGTTTATTTTGATATATTTAATAATAATGATATAGCTTAAGTATTTATTTTTTTATTTGTGCAATTAGCTTTTTTCTATCTTAATTAATAAGTTAACGGTTTAAAGTAATTGTAGTATTTTATGGACGTACTTTTTATATTACTTTTTGGTTTGCGAGAAAATAAGAATATTATTAAGGTAATATATTACGAAAATGTCGAACTATTTTTTAAAAACATAATTAACCATGCGTTAAAACGTAACGGGTATATTAGTAAATTTTACAAAGGTAATTAAGTACTTATAAAAGCCGTATTTAATCCGAAACGCTATTTTCTATTTATAACTTTCTTTAACCCGTATTAAATTATATCTGTCTTTAAGGTTAAAAGCAGTAAATTATTAGGCTTTATGGAAACGATCTTTTATTTCGTTAATAAAAGGTAATAACATTCGATTTTTAATAATAATATTATTAAGTTGTCGGTAATTTATAATTAGTCGTAATTTTCCGTTTTTATTTGGTATAAAAAATATAAGGTATCCAGCTAGGGATTTGGATAATCGGATTTATCCTTTTTTAAGTCGATTTTTTAGGTATTTTTTAAGTATATGTAACTTTATCTTATTAAGGCTATAAATAAGGTAAAACTTAGTAAATGGTTTTTTCTTAAAAATAATTTCGTAATTTTATTTATTATATTCCGGTAAATTTATTTCGAGCTTTTTCCGAAATAGGCGTTCGTATTTATAATATTATGGTAATATATTAGTTAATTTTTTTAATTCTAAGGCCGGTTATTATAAATCGTTATTTAACTGCTATAATTTTACTTTAATGGTAGTAATAATACGTCGTATTCGTTTATAGTATTTTTTTTTGTATTGAGTTTTTATAGGTAGTAAGGTTTTTATCGTATTTCTATGCCGATATTTATTGCTATTTTCGATTAAATGTTAAAACTTTTATCGTTCTTTTCTATATTTGTCGTTAAGTTATAAGATAAATCTTACTTACCTAATTACTTAATCGATTAAAGGGTTATATTGGCGTAACTATATTATTCCTAAAATTATATCATAATTCCTTAATAATACGATATCGAAATTTATTATTATATATCTTTTTAAGGTAAAAGTGTTGAAATAATTAATTTCGCGTATAATTCTTTTATTATCGTAAAAAAAAGGTTAATCTTCGGTAATATTCGCAATATAAAGTTTTTTTTTATATTTTTATAGTAATTTAAATCGGTTAACTGCTTTAGGTGTAATATAATTACCTCCTAAAGTTTCGCTATCCACCATAACGGTGTACCAGTATGTTCTAATTTTTATCTTTAAAATAATGGGATGTTTTTTATTCCTTATTACCGCTAGAGTCTTTTTTGGGAATTGCTGTTACCTCCTTTGGGTTTTGTTATTTTGCGACTTTTTTATAGGTGGCTTTTTTCGTTTGGGTGTTATTCGGGTTGGCGTACTTATTTTTTTAGGTTATTTATCCGGTTCCGCAATTATCTGATAATATGCCGTTATTGTTCGGTTTATGATTTTAACTAGTAAATGCGTACCTCGTACCGATTCGTTTCGTATTGCAATTGGGTTATCCGAATTTTTTGTAGCTTAACGGTTTCTTTTAATTTGAATGTTTTTTCAGTTTATTGTCGTATTTTTTTATCTTATTAGGTGAATTATTTTTCCATAGCGTAAATTGCATTTTACGTAAAAATGTTTTTATTATTTCCCCATAAATCCTTAATAAGTTGGGTTAATTACGCGGAAATTCCCTTTTTTTTTTTCGGGTTTGTAATAACAGTTAATTCGAGATAAAGATCGGCAATTTGCTATCGGAGAGTTAAGTTTAATCCTTTTAAGGTTATTTCGTTTTTTGGATTATGCGTATATTATTTATAATAGCAGAAGGGGTTTTTTTACGGGCATTGTTTTTTTAAAAGCTAACTCCATAAAGCTATTTTTTGGTCGATTTTTTCCTTAGGGCAAATGGTGTAAAAATGCTGGTATTATTATTTATCGCATTTATTTTTCCCCGTTTTATTTAAAAAGTTAAATTCTTTTTTGGCTATCCGTATAATGCGTTTATAGATGAATCGTTTTTATTTTTTATGGCTAGGGCATTATTGCCGTTAGCACAAAAGCGCGTATTTTCGTTCATGGATATCTAGAGTACCGGGGTAAACGGCTTTTATTTATCCCCGATATTCCTTTAACTATTCCTTTATTATTTAAGATAATTATCGTTAATGTTTTTTTTTTTTTTGGTGTATTTGTAAAACCGGTTATCCCTGATGTAGTTAGGTTCCGGTTTGGGAAAGTTTTTTAGTTTTTCGTTATTTTCGTTATATTTTTTAACTGGAGGATCCCGTAAAGCTTTTCCCTTAACGTATTATGGTGAAAATCTTACCCTTTTCGCTATTCGATGATTATCCGGTAGGTATTAAAGTTCATAACTTGTTTTATCGAGTTTTCTTAAGTACTTTGCACTTATGGACCTTATAACCGATTTTGCCGCAATTTTAATATTCGATATGTCGCTTATTTTGTTGTTAAACCGTATTAATTTCTATAACTTTAGGTTTTGTTTTATAGAATGTATTTTATTATCGTCAAGTACTGGTATTAGCGTAATAACGCGGTTTATTATTATATTTTTTTTAACGTTACGAATACGCTAGGCGTATTGTCAATTAAGGATTTTTACCGCTATCATAACATAATTAGTTAAGTATTATAGTCGATTTTTTTAAATAGTTCTTTTTGGATTTTTCGCTTTAGGCTATCGAAAATTCGGATTATTAACGTTTTTTGTCCTTAGTTAAGTTTTTAAAAAAAAATTAAATTAACTCGCTACCGTAGCTAGAAATAAATCCTTTCTAACGTAATTATTAGATTTTGATTTTTGCTTTCGTTTTTTTGTTTATTATTCCGAAAATTTTTAAAAAGGTTTATTCAAACTTTTTATAATCGCTATAAATTTGTACCACCTTTAGGTTCTGCTGTTTTAAAGCTATAATAACATGCTTTCTTATAATAGGTTTAAACTAAATAACGGCATAACCTAAAAATCATCCGGTGGCGAATTTAATTCGTAAAATAAACGTAGCAAGTCGAATTAGGAAATACTCGAAATACGAACGGTATTAAGTAAAGAACAACTATAATTTAATAAATATCCTATTAAAAGGTTTAAATTTAAAAAGTTTTAACATTTTTTCTAATTCCTTGCTAGGTATTATTTAAGTAAGCTAACCCGTACCAGTAAGGTTTTTACTTAATATTTGTCGTACTTGTTTCAGAAATATCTAAATAACTTAAAATGTCGAGGTAAGCCCCGTGTTATTTCGTTTCAGTTAAAAAATTCGTTAATTTATATGATTTAAACGTTAAAGCATTTTTTCCTTAATTAAAAATGGCGATTATCTTTCCTTTTTAAAGTTTATATTATTATTTTTTGGGATTTTATAAGCGGGTTACTTATTAATAAACATATTGTCGGAATATTGCTTAAAGTTTGACGGTACTATTAAATAAAAGCTTGTAACGTATGATGGTTGGGTTAATTAACTAATTATTAAATCTAAATCGACGGGTTTATATTAGCAAAATATTATAAGAAATTAAGTAATGGAATAACTTCATTACGTTTCGTAATATTAAAAGGATTTTAGGTAACGAAATTATATTACAAGTTGTTATTATCCTAATATAAATTTCACGAATGTATATATAATTTTTATACTTATTAGATTATTAAATTACTACCTGTAAGTTGGTAATCTATTACGTAACTTAACCCATTTAGGTCCTATTTCGGCCCATTAAAGGCCGTTTCTGAGGCCTCCTTCTGTTAAGTCGTAACAAATATTCGATTTTTAATTATAATATTATTAAGTTATCGGTAATTTATTATTAATCGTAATTTCTCGTTCTTTTTTAGTACGAAAAATATAAGGTATTTTATTAATAATTTGGATAATCAAATTTATTTTTTTAAGTCGATTTTCCAGGTATTTTTTAAGGGTATATAATTTTGTTTCGTTAAAATTATAAATAGGATAAAATTCGGTTAATGTTTTTTTTAGGATAATTTTATAATTTTATTCGTTATATTTTGGTAATTTTATTTCAAATTTTCTTTTAAAATAATCGTTTATACTTATGATATTATAGTAACATATTAGTTAATATTTTTAAACTTTTATGGTTATTATTATAAATCGTTATTTAATTATTATAATTTCGCTTTTATAATGGTAATAACACGTCGTATTCGTTTATGCTGCTTATTTTTTTTTATATCGTATTTTTACAAATGCTAAGGTTTTTATCGGTTTTTTATGCCGGTATTCGTCGTTATTTTCGATCGAATATTAAAATTTTTATCGTTTTTTTTTATATTTATTACTAGGTTATAAAACAAATCTTACCTGGTTCATTACCTAATTAATTAAAGGGTTATAGTCGTATAACCATGTTATTCCTAGAATTATATCGTAATTTCCTAACGGTACGATATCGAAATTGATTATTATATATTTTCCTAAAGTAAAAGTGTTAAAGTAATTAATTTCGCGCGTAACTTTTCTATTATCGTAAAAAAACGATTAACGTTCGGCGATATTTGTAATATAAAGGTCCTTTTTATATCTTTATAGCAGTTTAAATCAGTTAATTACTTTAGATATAATATAATTTTCTCCTAAAGTTCCGTTATTTATTATAGCGGTATACTAGTATATCCCAATTCGTACTTTCAAAATAAGAGGATTATTGTTATTCCTTATTATTACTAAAGTTCTTTTTAGGAGTTTTCGTTAATTCTTTTGGATTTCGCCATTTTACGGCTTTTTTATAAGTGGTTTTCCGCGTTTAGGTATTATTTAGGTTAGCCTATTAATTTTCCCAGATTATTTATCCGGTTCCGTAATTATTTAATGATGTATCGTTATTGTTTAATTTATGCTTTTAATTAATAAATGCTTATTTCGTATTTATTTGTTTTATATTAAAATTAAGTTATATGGCTTTTTTATAACTCGATTATTCCTTTTAATTTAAGTATTTTTTCCGCTTATTATCGGTGTTTTCGAACTTATTATATAAATTATTTTTTTATGGTATGGATTGTATTTTATGTAAAAATAATTTTATCGTTTCCTCTTAAATTTTTAATAAGTTGGTTAAGATTTATTATAATTCTTTTTTTTTTTAAAAAAAAATCCGTAATAATAATTATTTCGAAATGAAGATTAGCAATTTGTTATCGTATGGCTAAATTAAATCCCTTTAAGGCTGCTTCGTTTTTGGGATTATATGTATATTATTTATCATGGCAGAAAGGATTTCGTTATGGATATTATTTTTTAAGGGCTAATTTTATAAAGTTGTTTTTTGGTCGATATCTTTTTAACGGTAAATTGTATAAAGATGTTAGTATTATTATTTATCGCATTTATTTTTTTTTGTTTTATTTGGAAAGTTAAAATTTTTTTTAGCTATTCGTATAATGCGTTTGTAAATAGATCGTTTTTATTTTTCGTGGTTAGGGTATTATTATCGTTAATAAAAAAGCGCGTACTTTTTTCCATAAATGTTTGGAAGGCTAGGATAAATACCCTTTATCTATTCTTAATATTTTTTTAATTATTTCTTCATTATGCAGGATAATCGTCGTTGATTTTTTTTTTTGCCGTATTCGTAAAAATGGTTATATAAGTTTTAATTATTGTACTTGCTTAAGGTATTGTTATACGTTAATTTGTGAAAGTTTTTTAGTTTTTTTTTTTTAATTTTATTATATGTTTTAATTAAAAGGTTCAGCTAAGTTTTCTCCTTTTCGTATTATAATGAAAACTTTTCCTTTATTATTATTGGACTATTATTTAATCGGTATTAAAATTTATAGTTTATTTTGTCGTAATTTCTTGGGTAATTTATATTTAAAACCTTATATCCTATTTTGCTGCAGTTTTAACATTTATTTTATCGCTTGTTTTATCGTTAAACCATATTAATTTCTATAAGTTCGGGTTCCGTCCTGTGGGACGGATTTTGTCGTCGAGTTGCATTGTTATTAACGTAATAACGCGGTTTATTAGGCGTACTATTAGTTATTAATTTTTACTATTATTGCGATATAATCGGTTAAATATTGTAATCGATTTTTCTTAAATAATTTTTCTTAGATTTTTTTTAGGCCATCGAAAAATTAAGCTATTAATATTTTTTATCCTTAATTAAGTTTCGAAAAAAGTTAGATTAATTTGTTACTATAACTAGAGATAAATCCTTTTTGTCATAATTACTAAATTTTGATTTCCGTTTTCGTTTTTTCGTTTATTCCTCTTAAAGCTTTTAAAAAAGCTTATTCGAATTTTTCATAATCGTTATAAACTTAAATAACTTTTGGCTTTTGTTATTTTAAAAGCATAATAACATATTTTTTATAACAGGTTCGAACTAAATAACAGCATATTCTAAAAATCGTTTAACGGCAAATTTAACTTATAAAATAAACGTAATAAGTCGAATTAAAAAATACCCGAAATAAAATCGGTATTAGATAAAAAACAACTATAATTTAATACATATTCTATTAAAAAATTTAGGTTTAAAAAATTTCAACATTTTTTTTAATTCTTTAACAAATACCATTTAAATAAGTTAACTCCTCTTAGCAGATTTTTCATTACAAATTTATCGTATTTATTTAAAAAATACTTATATAATCTAAAATATCGCAGCAAGTTCCGAATGGTTTCGTTCTAATTAATTAATGCGTTAATTCATAAGGTCCAAACATTAAAAGATTTTTTTTTTAGTTAAGGAAAACGATTATTTCTTTTCGTCCGAATTCATATTATTATTTTCGGGGATTTTATAAGCGGGTTATTTGCTAATAAACATATTGTCGAAATATTACTTAAAGTTTGACGGTATTATTAAATAAAAGTTTATAACGTATAACGGTTAAGTTAATTAATTAATTATTAAATTTAAGTTAACGGGTTTATATTAATAAAATACTATTAGAAATTAAGTAATAAAATAATTTAATTACGTTTCGTAATATTAAAAGTATTTTAAGTAACGAAATTATATTATAAATTATCGTTATTTTAATTATAAGTTTAATAAATATATATATATTCCGTAACTTATTAAATTACTTTTTGTAAATTGGTAATCCCGCTTACAAGATTACTTTTTATGAGTTGGTAATTCCGTTTACTGGATCACTTTTTGTAAGTTGGTGATCCATTACGTAACTTAATCCATTTGGATCCTGTTTTCGGTTTAAAGGGACTGTTTCCGAGACCCCCCTCCTATTAAGTCGTAACAATTACTGTAATTTAAAACGATTAGTTCGCGTTAACCGTAATATGATTACCTTCCTAAATTATCTTCCTTACTTTTTATATTCCTGAGGGTAGCTTACCCGGCTAATAAATCTAATATACTTTAACATAATGTAATTTTCGTCGCTTACTCGGATCTCGAAAATCCTAATAACCCAACCGTAATCCGACTTTTTCCTAAGTTGAAAAGCCTCGTACGGGTATTTTTGCCGTTTAATGGTCGAGCTATTAGCGACAAAAATGAAGTTTCCGTTATGATATTTAACGCCTTTAATTAAAACGATACTGTTAGAATACCGGACCAAAGTACGGCGAAAAGGTTTTACATACGGACAAAGCTGTTATATCGCGTTATGTTAATCCATCTTTGGAAAGGTTAAATTTGGTAACGGCATTTAACGTGCCGTTAGGATGTTTAAATTCGCCCAGAGGCGAAAAAGGGGAGCGTTATATTATGGGCCGAGGTATCTCTCGCTCGAACTCCTGCCGTCTCCGCCTCCCCTTCTTCTTCGTCTCGTTCGAATCGGGATAGGTAACAGTAAAAGGGCATCCGGCTTACGTCTCATCGTTCTCCGGCCGAAGTCGCTTGCGCGCGGTCGCCATAGTAATACAAAGCTAAGAAGTTGTAAATTTCGAGATAAAGGACGAGGAAGATGATGAAAGACAAGAATAATAGCAATAAACGCGAACGTTCGGATGATATTGGTAAAAAGATGGTTTCGACGGGGGAAAAGCTATTTATTTCTTCTGAACCGAGGGAACGAGGGGACCTGTCGCACCTGATAATCTATAGGCGCAAGGGAGCAAACTAAGTTTATATAGATTTCCTTATAATAAGCGCAATACGATTAAGCTTTACTTCAGCATATATGCTAGCCAGGGATTGTAAGTATGGTTTGTCAGATTTGCGCCATGTTCAAGGGATAATTATGAGGAGAAGAAGAGAAAAATACGAAATAAGCTCCTGGAGAAGGGAAGCTAGCTTCCTGGCGCGTTCTCCCTCCGTTCTCAGTAATAATAATACCACCAATTTCATATGTAACATGGCTAAGGTCTTAATATACACGAAGACGTATAAATTATTAAACAGGTAAAATAAAGGATCAATCAATGGCCGTCCAGGTCGCTTTGTATGTAAATCTTGAGCAGATTCATGCGAAAGCCACAAACAGGGTTAATACTATACTATTACGGTTGCATCATACCGCAACGCCAGGGGCACAAAAGATTGGCGGAATGATCGCAATTGTGGCAATCATCCTGGTGCTTACAGCTGCATATATACTGGAGCCTGCTACGGTAACCCCAACCCGTAACATATACATAGCTGAAAGGGGGAAGGCACGGGGATCGATAGGCACGGGGCAAGTCAGCATTACGAGGTATGATAATTATACCACAAAGAACTATTAGATTCGTAGAGGCCTCTGAGAATTATTCGGTCTAGAAAACTTGCCTTATGAGTAATTGAACACTGTATTTTTAACCCGAGCCGGCTTCGTTTAAAGAGATACTGCAAGATAGCCCACCACTTATTTCCGGGCGCTTAGAAATAAATCCAAGTGTAATATCTTATAATATAAGCATCGACACTTAACCTAAATACTGAAGCTTATTACCTATAACAAGTAAAAGGCAGATGTATGTTATCGTACGAATAAGCTAGATTTATGATATAGTAAGACTTGGCCGGTCTTTATAAGTAACGTTTTTCTTAATATATTCGATACTTTTTCTTTAGCTCTCCGGTACGTGTTCTTTATATTACTCGAACCTTACGATATTCCTGCTAATATAAACCGTACGACTAGGTTTAATAGTTAATTAACTAAGCTAGCCAATATAATTTAGCTGCTAGCTAGATAATATAACGAAAAAACCACAATTCGGCTAGGTTTCTTTAATTTGTAATCTTATTATTATAGAAAATATAGGCATATTTTCTATTGGCGAACTTATATCTATTGTTCCTTACATTTATACTTTTTTAATCTCGCATTTCTCGTATATGATTTATTATACCTTAAGTAAATAAAGCTGGGTGGTTTAGATTTTTTGTTATTATAACGCTTAAGATTAATATACCACCTAGGCTAATTAACCAATTATTAAACCTAAGTTAACAGGTTTATGTTAGTAAAATATTGTAAAAAACTAAGTAATAAAGTAATAACTAAATTACGTCTCGTAATATTAAAAATATTTTGGATAACGAAATTATATTACAAATTATTATTATTTAACTATAAGATTTAACGAACGTATATATTTTGTTATGGTTTATTAGATTATTTTTCGTAAATTAATAATCCCGCTTACTGGATTATCTTTAGTAAATTAGTAATTTATTATGTAACTTGATTTATTTAAGTCCTGTTTCGGTCTACAGAGACCGTTTCCCGAGGCCCCCTTCCTGCTAGGGCCTAATACGGTCTTCCCTTTTACAAATGTTGCCCTTAAGATTTTTTCTTTTATTTGGTAAGTTGGTTTATATGTATTTCGCCATATTTTTACGTATTTCTAAACGTTCATCTTCGAAAACTATTTAGCGTATTGCTTTGGTTAATTTAATTAATTTGGAGAGTTTTAACGTGATGCTTTATTTATATTGTATTTCGCAGAATTTTTCGTGTAAAATGATGGAAAGAGTATTGTGTTATCGCGAGTGCGTCCGTCAAGGTCGTTCTTGCGATGGTACCGGGGTTCCGGTTATTATGATTAATCGTTATGCGGTAAAGGTTCGGCGTTTAAAAAAAGAAAAGTTAGTTGTTGAAAAAGTTTTAGCCGAATTTTTAGCGCGTTTTTCCCGGATATATCGGTAACGTTAGTATTATCAGACCGAAGGTGCGAAATTAGTTAATCGTATTTTTTAATTTTTAAACGAATAAACCGATAAAATTTTTTTATCGTAATTATTTAAGTTTTTAAGGGTATGAATATAATTAATTAAAAAATTATAAATTACGTATTATTATTAGATATAAATTAGAACGTTATCGTTCTTAATAATTTAACCGTTGCTGGTAAAATTTTTTTAACAAACGTTAGGCGTTTATAGGGTTTTTCGCGGGTTTTTAGAAAGTTTCGGAGTTTGGGTAATTTTTTTATTTAATTAAATATTAAGTAAGTTTTTTTACTTCTCGTATATTTAAGATTTTTTCGATTTCGTATTTTCTTTTATTTTCTATTTTTATATTGTTTTGTTTGATATGTATTTTAATAGTATTTGCTGTTAACTTAAGTAAGGAAAAATTAAAGATTAGGTAGAGTTTAATTTTGGGCGGTAGTTTTAATTAGTAATTACTTTTCGAGATTTTTTTAGTAATTTTATATAGTTCGATATATTTGAAATCGAGTTTTTAATTTGGTCGTTTCGTTTAGATGTTTTTAGTAGTTAAATAGACCATTTTCCCTTTTAAGACGGTTGGTTTTTTAACCGTTTTTTGTTATAGTATTTTTTTATTTGATTATATATAAATTCGAGTTTTATTTTTATTTTTTGATGTAACTGTTTAAGTTGTTTTGGCGTTAAGATAGTTTTGATATTAAGTGGTTTTTTGTGCCTTTTTATAAATATCCGGGGTAAATCCGAAGTTGGTTATAAATAGGGTAATTTTGATATTTTCGTAATAATTGGTGTTGTAAGTTATTTAAGTTATTAGCAATTCTTTAATTTAATTATTTTATTTATAGTTAATATAATATCGTAAATATGTTTTTAATGTTTAATTTTATCGTTTTGTTTATTTATACGTTTACGGTTAAAATACGTTTAATAATTTATAATTTAAGCCGATTTATATTATTAGGTTTTGCCACAATTTGGAGGTAAACGTAATATTTTTGTTTAATATAATTTCGTATGGAATTCGTATATGCTAAAGATATTTTTAAAGAAAATATATGTTATTTGTTTAACGTTTGTAGTTTCGTTATAAGGTAGAAAATAAGAAAATTTTGTAAATTAATTAACGATTACGAAAATGTTATCGTAATATATGCCCGTAGTAAGGTTTTTAGATAAAGAAAGTTTGGTAATAAAATTTATCGTAATAAAATTTTATGGTTGTTTTACGATTAGTAAGGGTTGTAATTTTCCATAGGGTTTGTATTGTTGTGTTTTTGTTTTAGTATAGCCGTTATATTGGCGTTTAATGTTTTTATATAACGTTTTTTATTTTTGGAAAATTATAAGTACGTTAAAGACGTTTTAGGGTTTTGTAGATTTTTGGGTATTTATGTAATGGATGTTCGTATATTTTACGTATTAGGTTTTCCCGATATTTTTCTAGGATTTGTAATTTGTTTATTTTTTCAGGTAGGTTATCGTTATGCAAGGTACAGTTAGGTTCAAGCCATATTTTCCAGGCTGAGCTAAATATATAAAAATCATTACACGATATAATTCGCACGATAGACACTATACCCAGTATCTTAGAACACGATGACTAATCGGTGGTTTTCACGATTTAGGAGGTTATCGTCATATGTTTTAATTTTTGGGTGTATGTTTTAAGGTGTTGTTCGTATCGTTGTAATTTGCTATAGGTATAGGAATTTTTCGGTAATAATGTTAAAAAATTTGTAATTTATTTTAATTATTTTTTTTAAAAGATCGGGTCGTTTGTTAGAGGTATCGATTTTGTTTTTTTTGAGCCTTTTTTATATATAATAACGAAGTTATATTTTGTTAGTTTTTTTACGTAACGAAATTATTATGTTATAAATTTTTTGGTCGTGATAAATCGGGTTAGATTTTTATAATTCGTATAAATCTTAATTTAATGTTAGTTACTGTTAAGGAAGTATTTAAATTTGCGAAACGTTTTGATAATAGTTAAAAATTTTTTATAAGGAATAGTGTAACGTAATTCAGGTTTTTGTAATTTGTAAAAGAAAAAGGTAATAAGATGTATTACGTTTTGATTATTTCGTTATTCGATTATTACGTTTAAAGCGTAATTTAACGTATTAGTTTTTAGTTCGATTAGGCGATTTGGATCGTACATAACTAAGATTAATTAATTCGTAATTACGTTTTTAATTTGTTAAAACGTTTTTTCTGTTATTAGTATTTATTAGAATTTCTTTTCTTTTCGTATAAGTTTGTTTAAGGGTATTGTTATTTAGCTAAAGTTTTTAATAAATTTCGATAATAATTAACGAATTTAAGGAAAGTTTATATTTTTTAATTATGATAGGATATACTTAGTTTTATACCGTAACGATTTTTTAAGATTTATTTTAATATGTCCAGGAGTGTTAATATGGTTTAGGTATTTAATTTTTTGTATATGGAATTGATTTTTTTCCGTATTAATTAGTAGATTGGCGTTTTGAAATAGTTGTAATATTTTGTGGATTTGTTTTTTATGTTATTTTTTATTTTTTAAGAAAATAAGAATGTTATTAAAATAACATATTATAAAGATATCGAAATATTTTCGAAAAACGTGGTTAATTATTTGCTGAAAAATAACGGGAACGTTAGTAAGTTTTATACGGGTGATAAGGTATTCGTAAAGGCCGTATTTAGTCTGAAATATTGTTTTCTCTTTATAGCTCTTTTTTATTCGAATTAAATTATATCCGTTTTTAAGATTTAATATTATAAATTATTATGCTTTATAAAAACGATTTTTTATTTTATTAATTAAGGGTAATAGCATTCGGTTTTTGATAATAATATTATTAAGCTGTTAGTAGTTCATAATTAATTGTAGTTTTTCAATTTTTTTTTTGGTACGAAAAATATAAAGTAATTAACTAGTAATTTGGATAACCGAATCCATTTTTTCTAGAGCCGATTTTCCAAGTATTTTCGAAGTGCATATAGTTTTGTTTTCTTGAGATTGTAGATGGGATAAAATTTGGTTAATGTTTTTTCCTTTAGGATAATTTCATAGTTTTATTCGTTATGTTTTGGTAGTTTTGTTTCGAGCTTTTTCCGAAATAGGCGCTTATATTTATGGTATTACGGTAGTATATTAGTTAGTTTTTCCGACCTTTTCGGTTACGGTTGTTGTAAATCGCTATTTAAATGTTGTAATTTTGTTTTAATGGTGGTAATGATACGTTATATTTATTTATGATATTTATTTTTTTGTATCGTATTTCTGTAGGTGGTAAGGTTTTTGTTATGTTTTTATGCCGGCATTTGTCGCTAGGTTGTGAAAAAAATTTTACCTAGCTAGTTTCATAATCGATTAAAGGGTTGTACTGGCGTAATTATGCTTTTTTGAAGATTATGTCGTAATTTTTTAACGGTACAATGTCGAAATTAATTGTTATATATTTTCTACAGGCCAATATATCGAAATGATTAATTTCGCGTGTAATTTTTTTATTGTCGTAAAAAAATAGTTAAGCTTCGGCGGTATTCGCAATATAAGGGTTTTTTTTATATTTTTATAATAATTTAAGTTAGTTAATTATTTTTGGCATAATGTAATTATTTTCTAAAACTTCGTTGTTTATTATAGCGGTGTACCAGTATGTCCTTATTCGTATTTTTAAGATAATAGGGTTATCCTTAACCTTTATCGCTGTTAAAGTTTTTTTAGGGAGTTCTTATAGATTTTTTGGGACCTTACCGTTTTGCGGCTTTTTTATAGGCGGCTTTTGCCTTTTAGGTTTTGTATTAATATTTATAATCGATCGATTTTTTGGCGTATTTGTTGTATATATCGCTATTATAATTTTATATTTTTTTGTAATTGTTTAATTTGCTGTCCAAGTTGCTATATATGGTTGCGGTATTATTATATTTGTATTTCGACGTTTTTATAGTAATCATTTTATATTTCAAATAATTTCCTGTTAACGTATTTTATAGTAATATTTTTTAAATAAAAATATTGTTTTATATTTTTTTAAGTATTCGTCGTTTGTTAAGGTTAGTAATGTATGCGATTTGTATTTATAGTTTAGTAATAGGTTGTTAGTAATGTTTTGTAATTATGTTGCAAACTAGTTTTTTTTCCGTTTGATAGTTATATTATTCAAAATAGCAAAAAGGGTTTTTCTGTAAGTATTGTCTCCCTAAGGGCTAGTTATATAAAGTTGCTTTTTGGTCGATTTTTTCCTAGAAATTAATAATACGTAAATAACGATATTATTATTCGTTATTTTTGTTTTTGCCGGTTCGGTTAAGGAAGTTAAATCCTTTACTTGTTATACGTGTAATATATTTATAGATAAAGCGTTTTTATGCCTTATGGTTTAGGTATTGTTGCTATCGGTAATAGAAAGCATATTTTCGTTTATGTTGCTTTAAAATGCCGGGATAAACCTTTTTTTGTCTATTTTTGGTAATTTTGTAGCCATTTTTTTATAGTCCAAGATAATCGTCGTTATTTTTTCTTTTATTATTTTCGCGAAATTGGTTGCGTAGTTTTTGATTATTGCGTTTTCTAATTTAAAAACTTTGTAAAAATTTTTCCTTATTGTATTACGGCGAAAATCCTTCTTTCCTTATTACTTAATAGTTATCTGGTAGATACTGGGGTTCACGGTTTATTTTATCGAGGTTTTTAAAGTAACTTATATTAAGATATTTTATAGCCCGTTTTGCTATAGTTCCAGCATTTAATATATCGTATGTTTTGTCGTTAAATGGTATTAATTTTTATTAGTTCAAGTTCCGTTTTATACGATATATTTTATCGTCGAGATATACTGGTATTAACGTTATAACGTGGTTTATTATCTTATTTTCCCTTAATATTACGAACTCGCTAGGCGTACTGCCGATTATCGACTTTTACTGCCATTATAATATAATCGGTTAAATACTTCGGTCGATTTTTTTTAGACAACTTTTTTTAAATTTCTTTTTTCAGGCCGTCGAAAAATCGGGTTATTAGTACTTTTTATCCTTAATTAAGTTTCGAAAACAATTATATTAATTCGTTATTATAGCTGGAAGTAAATCCTTTTTGTCGTAATTATTAAATTTTAATTTTCGTTTTTGTTTTTTCGTTTACCACTTTAAAAGTTTTCAAAAAAGCTTATTCGAATTTTTCGTAATTATTATAAACTTATATTATTTCCGGGTTTTATCGTTTCAAAAATACCGTAATATGTTTTTTTATTGCAAGTTCGAACTAAATAATAGTATAATTTAAAAATCGTCTGGCAGCAAATTTAATTCGTAAAGTTAGCATAACGAAACGTATTAGGAAATATCCGAAATAAGATCGATATTAAATAAGGAATAATTATAATTTAATAAACGTTCTATCAAAAGATTCGGGCTTAAAAAGCTTTAATATTTTTCCTAGCTTTTTATTAAATATTTATCGTATTTATTTAAAAAGTATTTAGGTAATTTAAAATATCGAGGTAAGTTCCGTATTATCTGGTTTTAGCTGGTTGATACGTTAATTTATAAGGTCCAAACGTCGAAAAGCTTTTTTTTTAATTAAAAAGAGTAATTGTTTTTCCTTATCCGAATTTATATTATTATCCTTAAAAACTTCGTAAGCGGGTTATTTGCTAGTAAATATATTATCGAAATACTACTTAAAATTTGACGGTATTATTAAACAAAAACGTACAACCTATAAAGGTTAAGTTAATTAACCAATTATTAAACTTAAATTAACGGGTTTATACTATCAAAATATTATAAAAAATTAAATAATAAAATAATAATTTAATTACATTTCGTAATACTAAAAATATTTTAGGTAAGGAAGTTATATTATAAGTTATCGTTATTTAATTATAGGAATTAACGAACGTATATATTTTGTTATAGCTTATTGGATTACCTTTAGTAAGTTAGTAATCCCGCTTACTGGATCACCTTTAGTAAGTTAGTGACCCATTACGTGACTTGACCTGTTTAAGTCCTGTTTCGGTCCACAGAGACCGTTTCCCGAGGCCCCCCTCCTGCCAGGGCGTAACAGAAGGCGTCGCTTCAAGTATTTATCGAATTCTCGCTACCGAATTGCAACGCTAGCGTTTTGGTACCGATTAAGTACCGTATAACGCGATTAGCTGCTTTATGGTATGCGTTACTAGGGTTTAGGTTAAATCGAGTAAGTTGGGATATTGCAAAGGATATATCGGGTTGCGTATAAACCGTAATATAAAGGATAAAACCGATTTTTCTTTAGTATCTGTTAATAAAGCCTGGATAAGCTAGATCAAGATTCGGCAATAACTTGGCGTTCGCCATAGGCGTTTCTGGGAAGCTATTTAAACTTTTTTTAGGGATTAAATTAACCAGCTTATTTATAAAATCGGATTAAGATAGCCAGATTTTTTTGTTAGGTTTATTTCTAATCACTTCGATACCCAGGAACTATTATAAGTCCCTACCTCCTATAAAGATATACCGTTTTTATATTTACTAAATTAATCGATCAATAAAGGCTTGGTCTTTTTTGCTATACGCGGCAATAATATCGTCGACGTAAAAGAAAAGTAATATTTCTTAACAAAAGAAGTAATAAGGCTTGTAAAAAATGGAGCTAAGTCCTAAATCTTTAAGTATATTAATAAAGTCTTTTTACCAAAGCAACGGTAATTTTTTCAAGCCATATAAGGCCTTCCTAATCAGGAATATCCTACCACGTTAAGGGTATTCTAGGAACGTCTTTATAAAAATTTTATAAGGTAAGTTCGTATTAATAAAAACGTTTACAGCGTCATACTGTTTAAGCTTTAGATCGAACCTAACTATAATAGCTATCAAGGCTTTAAAGAACCTTCCGGCTAAAGTAGATGCGTAAATATCGTTATAAACGTTCTTAAGTTATTAATTACCCCGTATAATAAAACGAACCTTACATTTCTATAACCAGCCATGCTTATTAAACTTGTAAACGTACACCTATATATACCCTAGAACCTGTTTCCCTTTAGTAGCAGACTAATCGACGATCTTCCAGGACTGTATTTCCCTATAACTTTATAAATAGGCCTTTTCAGTCTTTAAAAACAACTTCTTTAACGGGTATATACTTAGCTCTTTATGGTTTTTCAGCAGTAACGGTAGGTTTCGCCTATATACCCGGCTATACGACCTACGTAATACCTTTGCTCTTGATTTTGTTTTTGGTATATTAAAACTTTTCCGGTTAAAATAACGTAAATTTCGGGTTATCTTTCTCCTTAAACTTCCGTAGCTTACCGGCCGATTATCGATCGTACCAACAAAATGAGCTAATCGTTTAATGTTAAACACGGCCTTCCATACCTTGTAATCGTACCGATAACCATTATCTTGATACGGAACGTACGGAAAGCTTACGTCTTTAACCCGTAAATGGCCTTCGTTTTCTACCGTCATTCTGAGTTGAATAGCGTAACAGAAGCCTAGGGTTTCCTTTATTTTTTCCGTCGGCATAATAATCGTAACAGTTATCAAGGCAGACGTTAGCGGCGGCGATAATCCAAGGAACGAAAATGGTTAAAACATAACGGTCGTATAAAAATAATCAGTTTTTTGCAAGCAGGTTTGTTCTTCCCTATCCTTTACGTTACTTTAAACGCTTATGTTACTTTAAAGCCATTCCTCCTACTTAACCGGTAACTGAATTATTTCACTTAGGTTTTTATCTTTTATATATATAAAGTAACTATGGGCTTGATTAAGTACGTGGACCTATCGGAGTAAGTTTTATAACTCGTTTTCAGTAACGTAAAAAAGGTCGTTTTTTAAGTTTTTGATATTACTTAAAAAGGTAACCTTTTCGTTAAACTGTACGTTTCGAATAATAATAACCTTATTCGTTAATAAGTTCCAAATCTCGTAAATATTCGTTAATCGGTAACCGACGAAAAAGCCTATCTATTGAAGTGGTGCGGGGTGTAGTACAGCTGTTGTAGCTGGTATAGCTGCTAGCAGCTGTAGCTGTTCTAGCTTCTTCGAGCCGTTTCTAGCTGCTTTGGGTTGCAACGCCAAGTGGGTCGGCGATGGTCTATAAAATGCTGACCTACCAACTCTTGTATGTAGTTTTCCATAGCAAGAAGGGACGCCCGACATTCCTTTCCCCAAGCTCCTGATCAAGATGTTTGTATGTAACAGCTTTGAGTTGCCCCGTCACAATTCACTATGCTTTAGGATTTAGCTTTTGAAACTTCTGTTTTTTCTTTATAGCAGTAAACGTTATAACGTAGGCCATATAGCCGTAAGCTCGCAAATGGGCCTATTAAGGCTTGCGATTAAGTATTATAACGCTGTTTTTGTACGTTAAGTAAATGTAATAAACCTTATATGGGGTCTGTTAAAAAAAGCGTATTTAGGGGTACGGTTATATAGGTATACCGCAGCTTTAAAGATGTGTACGATTAAAAACGCAGGTAACTTAACGCCATTTCGCATAACAGTCGTTTTCTTTTTAATTATACCTCTTAAACGTTCCGCATCCCCGTTCTAGGCCTGGGTATGCGGTGTTAAAAGCTTAAGCCTAATACTGAAAAAAAGCAATTATAAAATATCTCAAAACAGGTGATTTTTTAAAATTTCGTTATCATATTCGATTACTTATAGGAAAACCTTATCTTGGTTTTTCAAAACGCCTAGCAAATATCGGAACATAATAATCAGTATATCCTGCTTTCGGTTCTTAAGGTAAGTATTCTAAATAAAGCCTAAGTATCTATCGGTAATAAATATAACGTATTTGTATTCTTTAAGGTTTCTTCGAAGTTAGTAAAGTTAATGGCAATTTTTTCCCCTGATCGGAAAACTCCCTTTCTAAGCTTGCGGCGTATTTGCCTTTTGGCCTTTGCTTTGTTATATACTTAATATTCGACAGTTATAGAACCTTTTAGTCTAACTTTCTTGCTATGGAACTGTAATTACGTTATTACTTTAAGGCCTGGATGCCTTAATTGCAGGTGCTATAGGGTACCGTCACTTATACGCGGTAACTTCGCCGTCCTTAAGTTGATATTTCGTCTGTAAGTAGTTAGGGTTGCGGGAGATTTTGTTGCGTTAATATCCTCGATAACAAATTAATTAAATTTGTTTATTAAAGTAGCTACAACCTGATCATACTTATTTCGAATGCAGTTGTTAATCCTTCGGTTATTCCATTAATAGCCTTTTCTTTCAAAACTATCCAAATAATACCAAATTGCAGGCAAATTGCTTGCAATAAGCCACGTTATATAGCCGTAACGTTTTTGTACCGTTAGGGCTTTAAAGTAGTATATTAACTTTTTCATACCCTTTAATTAGGATAAAGCTATTGCTTGCGTATACCCCGTCGCCTTATACGGTTGGTTTAAAGCTTAAGAACCTGCTAATAAAGTTAAAGACGTATATTATAAACCTTAAGTTTAAAATAGACGAAATCCGTAAAGAGTAAAACGATAAGCTTATGATAACCCGTTAATTAATAATTAAGAAGTACGTTAGGATTCGTTTTACTTCCTTTAGGAGTTAATTTATCTTTTGTATGGTTAATTTATTTATGGATTTAGATATTCGGTTAATTTCTTCCTTTAAGGACTAATCGGAAGCTATCCGATTTCGGACTAGTTTTATAGCTGTTTTGCTGAGTATACATTCTGCTAGAGCTTTATTGGGGAACGTATAATAGCATTGGGGCAGTAAGTGCATTGGACTTAGGCACGCTTTGTAGCGAGTTTCCTAAGCGTCCGATTCGTTGCGTTTTCGCTTGTTAGGGTTTCGGTCAGTACGGGTACCTTTACGGTGACTTCGTTTCGGGCCTCGTTCAGGGGTTTTCCTTTGCGGTTGGCGGTTAAAAGGTTTGTTATTTTCTTAATTAGGATCGTCCTGATTAGCAGTGTTTTTAAAAGCCCCGTAGAAGGTCGGAAACGATACTTTTATATTTCGTAATATAAAAGAAGGATGGGTTATGGTCCAGTAGTCTAGAAGGTTAGCCCTTACCTCTTAATAATTAATTGTTCCGTTATCGATCTCGGCTTTTTTTACTATTTGAAAGGTGGTAATCCAGGTTTTTACGATGGGAATTAAAGTTGTACATAAATCGTTAACTTATATAATTGTTGTTTTCGTTTTTAGGACGCCGTATTGCTATTCTTAAGTTATTATTTCTTGTTATTTTATAATCCATTCGTTTAATTTCTTACTTAACTTCGCGGATTGCTTTAATTTTTCTCCGTATTTTTGTTAGGTATTAATTAGGAATCTATTGTCGTATATCTTGCCGAATTCGGCCATTTTGGCGTACCATTTCCGTAAGTTTTTCCCTGGAAGAAAACTTGTTTTTTTAATTGTTGGAAATACAAATTCCAGAATTTATGTCGTAAAATCGTTAATATTTTTTCAGAAAGTATCGTATTTGCGATTTTTATAAATATATGCTGTAAAGTCTTAATTGTAGATTTGTCTACCTTCGGTTGTCATTTTTAAGGTATTTATTAAGTGCCTTATAAAGTCGATTTTTTTAAGGGTTTTTCTTAAAAAAAAGGAAGCAGCTGGGGTATTAGGCCGCGTTATATAGCGAATTCGTTTTTTCGGATAAGAGGTTATATCGGGTTTTATAAGTTAAATAGGCCATTAAAATAATTAATTAGGATCGGTAAAGTCCTATATATCAAACGCGCACGTTTTAGATTAGAATTTGCCCTTAAAACGGTTTTAGTCCTTGGGTTTTGTATAAATAACGAAAGATATAAACAGTACGATTGCCATTGTTGTTATTGAAGTATATAAAGATAATTGCTACTGATATATAGCCTATATCGTCTTAGCAACAATTAATCAATTAATAATTGCTTAAATTAAGCAAATATGATTTTTAATTGTCAGATATAGGGGATGTCAGTTGCGTTATTATATTCAGCTAATTGCGCTGCTTCTCAGCGCGCGTATTGCTTTTGTATAGCCTAACAACGAAACAATTATCCTCCGATTAGAGCGTAACCTTCTGTAGTTAGTATGCTATAGCACACCTAGCTAGCTGACAGGTTCGAATCCAGCTTGGGATAACGTGCTCTGGGTTGCCAAGCCCAGCGTACGGACTAGCATGGAAGTGCTTGCATTTCTAAATTGTGTCGGCACCAATTGGAGGGTTGGGCTAGTGGGGACTAGACCAATCAAACATCGTGTATTTTTATTAATTCGTTATCATATTTAAGACTTTTATACGGTTTTTTATCCGGCCCGCCTGTGGTTACGGTTTTTAGGAGGTGCTTTCCGGTCGTATCGTGTACTTGTTATGTATGTATATAGTGAAAGTAGGCTAGTTTACGTAGCTGGAACCTTAATGGTATATTACCTTGCATATAAGTCGTGGAAATTTAATAATTTTATTTTTAACCTTTTTTTTAAACCTTTATAAAATACGTCGATTAAGCTATCGTTTTTATCGTTTATTTATTTTGCTTTTGTTATAAAGTTCCTGAATTCCATAACGTATTTAGAAGTTGGCTTTTTTTACCGTAGTTGGAGGATTTGTTATATTGCAATACGTTTTTTATCCGGATTTTCAAAATTGCTTTTAAAATTGTTTTCGAAGTTTAAGTAGCTGGAAAAAACTTTCTTAGTAGTTTTTTTTAATCGGATTCTCCTTTTTCTATAAAGTTCTTTATAGTAGGTTTAAACTAACTAAGGGCTTTTTTTTTAGGCAGGTTACGATAGCAAGGATCTGGTTTGCTAGGTCGATAAGCCCCTTAAAACGGAGATAAACCTTAACCTGGGTTAAGAAATTCTGGACGCTTTTTTCCCCGTTATATAGTTAAGGCTTTTTGGGCGTTATTTTACAAAGGCCTGTTTTTTAAGCTGTTATTACCTTATTAATAAGTTACTAAACGGTAGCCTTAAGTTTTTTTACTTTGTTTTAAAGTTATTGAACTGTAGGTTCCTGGGTAATTGTTGTTTATACGTCAGTTAATATATTAACGGTTCGAAATATTACTTAAAGTTTAATTGTATTACTAAATAAAAATTTATACTGTATAATAGTTGGGCTAATTAACTAATTATTAAACGTAGTCGTATAGGTTTAAATTAATAGTAATATTATAGAAAATAAAATAATAAAGGTAAATTAGTTACTTTTGGTAATTTAAGTAATTAAGTTATATTATAAACTGGTGTCATTTACGATTATGGAAAGATAATAATCGTATTTATATATTAAAAACATTTGTTATAATTTTTTAGATTATTACTTCAAAAATGATTTTAATAATTTTTAGATTATTACATTCGAGAATAATCCTAATAATCTTTAAATCGTTGTACGTAACGGTACGTAACCTTCGTTTGGAAAATCCTTATTTTTTAAGCGTTTCCAAAGATTAAGATATGTTAGATTATAGCAGAAAAGTAATTACTTTAAGAGGATAAATTATTAATTTATTATTTTTTACTTTATTATGTAATGTTTTTTATTCGTATTATTTTATATTCGAATATTTCTTATTTGGTTAAGTTTTTTAAAATCCGACGTATTTAAATTTTAGATTATTTATTTTCATTTTGTATAATACGCCTTTTAAATATTAATATAATAATTGATTTAAAGCTTATTAAAACGGATAAAAATGGTTTAGATAATAGTTAATAGTTTAAAATAGCAGTAATAGATAAAGATAATATATAAACTATGTAACGGTTAAGTTAGTTAACTAATTATTAAACTTAGTCGTACAGGTTTATAATAGTAGTGTTACTGTAGGAAACTAAGTAATAAGGGTTAAATTAGTTACGTTTAGTAATAGCAAATAACTAAGGATGATATAGGTAATTAAGTTATTTTATACCTTGGTAATATTTAAAGCCATGGACATAACGATCGTATATATCCATGTTTCGGTTTAACTAGTTTAAGCTGGCTTAAATTTCCTTTTGATAACTGGATTTCCTTAAGCCCTTTTAATCCCTTTTAAACCATTTTCTTAGTTTAATTGGCTTGAGATATTAAGCCTCCTTGAAGTTAATAAAATTACTTAAGCCCTTTTAAGCTAGTTACGTAACCTGGATTTATAGTCGAGTTTCGTTTATTTGAGGTTCCGATTGTTTTTGAAATACCTAAACCTGCTGAGCCGTAATAGGATTTCTTTTTTTATAAATCTTTGCCTTTAAAGATTAATTTAATTGTTTATTATTTTTAGTAAGTGATTTGATTTTTTTATTTTTATTTCCTTATAAGTTTTTAAGCTAATGAACATATTTTGTTAAATTGAAAAGGTTCGTTTTCGTAAGCGTATTATCGTTTTTATTTTTTTAAAACGGATTAACCGTTTTAGCTTTATTAAGTTATCGGATATTTCTTATTTGCGTTGCAAGTTTGAAATCAAACCTTGGAAAGCTTATTACAGCTTTAGAAAATATTCGTGTTATACCGAATACGGGGGTTCTTGTAATTTTTTTAGTTTTTTTGAAACTAAATACTAAATGGTAATAATTAAGAAAAATCGTTTGGACCTATAGGAATGCTTTGCTGAAAAAGAATTATTACGAGTAAAATAAAGTTTTAATGGATTTTAACGGTACCTGGTTAACTGGTTTAGTATTAAGTTTATTAACTGGACCGTAATTAAGAATACGCCCGCTTATAACGGCTAGGGTAATTAACTAATTATTAAACCTAATCGTACAGGTTTATATTAATAGTAATACTCTAGGAAACTTAATAATAAGAATAAATTAATTACGTTTAGTAATAATAAATAATTAAGGGTAATTTAAGTAATTAAATTATATTACAAACTAGTATTATTTAAAATTATAAAAATAATAAACGTATATATCTTTGTTGATTTTTTACGGTCGAATGTAATCGAACCGACCGTATTTAACCATTAGTTAATTACGTAATTTATAATCGGTTTTTTTTTCTGTAGTTCCGACCGTTTAGGAAAGCCAAGCGTAGCTAGGCCATAATACGATTTTCCTTTTTAAGGATTTTTACTTTTAAATATTAATTTATTTGTTTGTTCTTTTTGATAAATAACTTTTTTATTTATTTTTTACTTGTTTATATACCGTTATTTATTATATAAGATTATATTTTTAAAAATAGAAAAAACCTAAATCTTAATTTAAATCGTTATACAAATCTTACTGGTTTTCTTAATAAATTTGGCATAGATATACCTCGTTATTCGGCTTGTTTTTATGCTAACCGTTGTAACTGCATTATCGCTAAAGGCAAAGTTCGTTGCGGTTTTTATATGGAAAAGAAATACGCAAATTGCGATTTTAGCAAGGTAAATTAGCAAGTAATATCTCGTATTTTTCATAAAAAGGATCGAATTAAACGGAAAAGAAAAAAAAAGCTAAAGCGTCCCTTTTTAACCGTTAACTCTATAACTACCAGGGTAGTGGTGAGCATAAGCTATCCTCACCTTTTAAACCTAATTAGGAAATTAATGGGCCCGGGATAGTAAAAATAGTCGAAGGCCGGGCCGGGATAATAAGGATAATTCGAGGAAAAGTGGGGCCGAGATAGTAAAAAAATCGAAAGCCGGGCCGGAATAGGAAGAATAATTAAGGAAAAATGGGGCCGGGATGGTAAGGATAATTAAGAGCCGGGCCGAGATAGTAAGAATAGTAAGAAAAAGTATAGGGCCGGAATAGTAAGGATAGCTGGAAATAAGGCCGTTATAGTAGGGATAGTCGAGGAAAAGCGGGGCGAGAATGGTGAGGATAGTTAAGGGCTGGGCCGGTATAGTAAGAATAATCGAAAAGGAAATAAAGCCGATATAGTAAGGATAATTAAAAGAAAAAGGAATTTATAAAACCGAAATAATAAATATAGTTAAAAGTTTAGCCAGGGTAATAAGAATAATACCGGCGGGTATAAGGCCGACGTTATAGAAATAGATGAAAATTAAAGGCGGGAATAATAAAAACAAAAAAGCCAGAATAATAAAAATGGGAAAAGATACGGCCGGGAAAGTAAAAATAAATAAAAACTAAAAAAACGAAAATAAAGGTAATAAAGGTACAAGGCCGGAACGGTAAAAACAAATAACCGGTATTATTATATCGAAAAAAAAAGCCGGTTTGAAAAAAGGCATTAAAAAAAGTAATTCCGGACCGGAACGTTATAAATATTAATAGTTGAGTACAAAAAATAACGGAACGTAAAAATTAAGCGCAATAAAGAAAGCCGGCTTAATAAGGATAACGGCTGGATAAAACGATAAAGAAAGGGGGGGGGAAGGGAAAGGCTGATAAAAACCGGGTTAAATAAATAAAACCGTATTTATTATATATATACAAAACCCGGCATAATAATTATAATTAGTACGGGATAAGGCCGGTATATAAAGGATTATTAAAAATAAGTGGGGCCGGTATAATTAAGATAATCGAAAAAAGGTAATGCCGGTATAATAAGAAAAACCGAAAGTTGGGCCGGTATAATAAAAGTAAGAAAAGCCGAAAGGGGGATAAGGGTTGGTATAATAAAAATAATAAATTAAAACGGGGTAATTCGGCTTTAATTATTGCAAAATTGCGATTAATGGTTTCGCAAGTATTTAGTAATAAATTTAAACATAATCTCTATTAAATGTAGTATTAAAATTATAATAAAGTTTGATAATAAGGTTACGTTTAACGAAAATAAATTGTTAGAAATATATACGTAATATTAAGAAATTAATCGTTCGAAACTGGACCTAAGTTTCGATACCGTCTCTTATTTCGATAATTAAGGGCCGGGCTGGTATAAAACAATAATCGAAAAAAGGTAGGGCCGGTATAATAAAGATAATTAAAAGCCGGGTTCATAAAAAAAGAATAATCGAAAAACAATAAGACCGGTATGGTAAAAATAATAAAAAGCAAAACCGGTATAATATAGATAGTTAAAAATAAATATAAAGCTGACAAAATTAAAATAATCGATAATCCGGCCGGAATAGTAAAAATAATATCGAAAGGTATTTAAACGAAACCGGCGTAATAAAAACGGTTAAAGGTAAGGCCGGAATAAATAAAATTAAAAAGCCGATATAAAGAAAATAAACTAAAAGTAACGCGAAAAAATAATAATAATAAATATAAAGCGGTTAAGCGATAATATAATAAACGAAAACGGAGTAACCGGGTTTTAATTAATATAGAATCGTAAAAAGTGTTTTCGTAAATATGCTTAATAGTAAGTTTAAACGTAATTTATATTAAATAATTTTAAAATAATGATGAAATTTGTTAATAAGGTTACGCCCGGCGAAAATAAATATTTAGAAATATATACGCAATATGAAATAACTGATTAGCCGAAACCGGACCTAAGTTTTCGTACTTTGCTTTATTTTAATAAATAAAATTAAAAGCCGGTATAGAAAAAATAAGTAATTGGTATGATAATAACGAAATGTTTTAGTAATTAAGCTTAATTCGAAAATTAATAAAACTGGAATAATAAAAATAAATAAAAGGTACAGGGCCGGGATAATAAGAATAATTAACGGCAGGGCCGGTACGGTAAGGATAATAAGGGGGGGGGGGGGGTGACAGGG
>QJNV01000444.1:0-48536 GCA_004155935.1 Monosporascus sp. GIB2 | reverse complement strand
TTGTGGCCCTAGGATTGCAGGAACAAAGCAGGAAGCAGCTATATCTGGCTGCTCCCCCCCCCCAGTTGCAGATGAGTAGGCAACCAAGAATCAAGACACCAGCCCACAGATCAAGTGCAACACATCTGCCGACACGAATATATTAATTGAAATATTGGACTTGTTTTAAACTTTATTCGTTTATTATTTAATTAATGTTACTTAATGTAATTTTCTAACTAGTTTTTAGCGGTAAATTATCGCGGCATTCAATTTTAAGGTAATTTTTCCCTATTATAATAATAAATAACAATATAATCTAACGTTAGAAATTAATAATTTAAATAATTATAACTTATTTTATATTCCTTTATTAAGTTTCTTTAAATTTTTATATTTTTCGATATTAGTAATTATTATGCTCGTTATTATAAAAAATTCTATCAAAATTTTAATTTTATCGAAGTTATAAATATTTTTTTATAATGTCGTATTTTGCGATAATAGCCCGAATACGTTCGAATTATTTTCGAAGTATCTTTGGATTTTTGTATATTACCCGTTAATAATCGATATTCCGATTTAAACGCGTTCAAAACTTTTTTGTTGCCGTTTAATAAATTTCATTATTTCATTAATTCTGATACGTTTCGTAACGCGTTAAGTAAATAATAAAATCGCTATATCTTTAACATATTAAGGCCGGATAAAAATTGCTCGCATATCTAGGTTAACGATTCGGTCAATAATCGAATTTTCTTTAGTCGGCGTTAATTTTTATAAATTAGAAATAATATTAATTCGGGCGCATTTACCGCTAAAATGGTATCTTAAGGTAAAAGGTGAAACTTTATAAATAAAATCAAACTTTTTATAATTAAGTTTCGGGTTTTTTTTAGCTTAAATAACTAAGTTTATTTTTTTTATAAAACGCTTTATATTATAATTATTAAAAAATAGGTAATTAAAAATGTATAGTTAGAATAGCTAAAAAAGTGTCTCGCTCGGTGGTATTATACGCTATATGTTAACAAATTTAATAAATATAGCTAATTTTAACAATGTAAAAAGCGTTTTATTATACGAGGCAATTAATAGTTTAAAAATGTTTATAATGATATTTGCGTAATTATATTGGTTAAAAGGTTATTTCGAGCTTTAATCGTTATTACAATTAGGTTCGATTTAAAGCTTAAATAATATAACATTATAAACATTTTCGTAAATATTAACTTATTTTATAAAATGTATATAAAAACATTTTTAGGATATCCGTAATATAATAAGATTCTTTTAATTAGAAAAATATTTTATAAATTAAGGGAGTTATTTTAATTATATTAAAACAATTCTATTAAAATATTTAGATAACAGGATTTAACTCTATTTTTTATAAATTTGATTATTTTATTAGTTAAAGAGTACTTATTTTCTTTTGTAAACGATAATATTATAGCATATCGTAAAAAAAATTAAGCTTTCGTCGCTTAATTAATTTAACAAATATAGAAACGGTATACCTTAATAAAAAGTAAGAACTTATAGTAGTTTCTCGGTATCAAAATAATTAAAAATAGACTTAGCAAGATACTTTAGTTATTTTAATCCGATTTTATAAATAAATTAGTTAATTTAATACCTAAAATAATTTAAATAAACTTTTAAATATGTTAATAACGGGTGTCAAATTATTGCCGAATTTTAATTAAACCTATTCAAGTTTTGTTAATAGATAATAGAAAAAAATCGGTTCTATTTTTTTCGTAATAATTAATATGCGACCTAATATATTTTTTGCGGTATTTTGATTTGCCCGATTTAATTTAAATTTTAACGACGTATATTATAAAGTTACTAACCGAATTATATTATATTTAATCTGAACCAAAACGTTAGCGGTATAATTTAAAGGTAAGTATTCGTTAGATATTTTAAATAAAGTTTTTTTTACGGATAATATGATCGACCGAAAATTTTTTTAAGTTTACGTTATAAAGTTATTCGGAGGAATAATAAGATAATAAACGAATAAGTAGGATATAATAATTATTTTTATATTAAAAGTAAAGTTATTGTTTTTTATGTAAGCTGTTAATTTTTTTTATTTAACTTTTTATTAATTAAACATTTAAAAATTACTTTAAATATAAAAATGTTAAATATATAATGCAATAATTAATAAATTATATAATTTATTAATACCGATATCGTTTTATTTATAACGAAATTGCGATATGTAGATATATATAATTATTAATTACGAAAGGTTATAAAAAGAAACCTAATTAAACTAAATTATACGTTTATAGGTAATATATTAGCTAACTAATTAATTAAAGTTTTATTATACGAATTTTTTTAGCATTTTAGAAAATAATTAAAACTAATAAATATTATAGAAACCTTTAATTAGCGAAAAAATGCGTTACGGGTAATTTTAAAGAAGGAATTAATTAATTAAGAGAATTTAATTACCGGAGGAAAGGTAGAATAAAAAGTTGTAGCTTTAGAAATTATAACAATTAACGGCGTAGATGCTTTAAGGCGTTAAAGGGGTATGTCGATTAATAGGGGTGCGTTAGCACCCTATATACTGAAAAATCTCTCTGATCGGAATAATATATATTCCGTAACTAGATTACCTTAAAGTGTAGTGCGTATTTTAAAGCATTTGCAATTAGTTATAAATATAACAATAACTAATATCTCTTATATTTAACAAAACTTAATTAAGTTATTCTTTATTACTTAGATTTTAACGGCACTTTTATTAATATAAACTCGTACGTTTAGATTTAATAGTTGCTTAACTAGCCTAGCCGTTATAAGTAGGTTTTCGTTATAAAAATTACCTTAGCTAGTTTAAATTTCTACTGCCTCAATTTTCTTATAATGTACTTTTATGTATTACGTTAAGAAGCTAAAATTAACTAATTAAATGGCGTATTCCCCGTAACGAACTAGCGAGGCATAAGTTTAAGTTGAGGAAAAACGCATCCGGTTTTAACTTTCTTAATAAAATTATTAGTTTTGTAACGTTTGCAACCGTTTTAAATTTACTAATTTTGATATTTTAAAATTACATCGAATATAATCTAATACGCGTATAAGAATTTTTTTTTAAAGTTTTTCGCTAAGAATTAAAGCTAATATCGCGAAGTTAGAATTTGGTGAAATAATCGACCGTAACGTTTATATAGCTGCAATAACGTAAACACCGCGGGCATTATTTTGCTATAAGCTATTTAAAAATAAATTGACGTATAAAAAAACCCATTTAGTTATATTTTTACCTATACGGGTTATAATTATTACGTCGTAACTATAAAAAGGTTAAAGGTAGCCTAATCCGAAATGCCTGTATAATTATAACAGCATAGTTATTATACGTAGTATTTTGCTATAAACCTTTTAAAAATATTTAATAAAGTGAAAACCTATTCCGTTATACTTTTACCAGTAGCGGTTATAGTTATTATATTATAATAATAAGAAAGTTAAAAATTATGTAAGTTCGAAAGGTTTTTATTATTATAAAGTAATAATTTTAAAACTTAGAAATTTATTATTTTATACTCCGGTAAATATAAATTAGTATAAACTTGGGAGACTTTTTTTTATTTTTCGGATCAAAATTAAGGCCGATACGACTAAGTTTAAGTTTGGGAAATGGGCGACCGTAAGACTCTTAAAGTTGCGGTAGTATTATTACCGGTCGTATTATTATGAACCGGGTTCCCCTAGTATGACGGCTAGGCTAATTAACTAACTATTAAACCTAAACGTACGGGTTTATGTTAGTAAAAGGAGCGTGTCCTTTAAGCAAATATAATAACTTAATTACGTCTCGTAATATTAAAATTATTTTAAGTAACGAAGTTATATTATAAACTGTCGTTATTTAATTACGTAATAACGAGCGTATATATTTAAAGACGACTTAGTAAATTATTACTAATAAATTATGAATCCAGCTTATTAAATTACCACTGTAGCCAAAGCACCGCTTCATCTCATCGCACTTGTTTAAAGCATTTAGCGGCTTTAGTTAACGGCGACGTTGCGCGAAGGGGTTATTCTTAATATATAGAACTGGGCTTAGGGTCTACTGTCGTAACAGGGGGTCGCACCCTGGCCCTTGTTTAGTAAGCTTAGTAGGATGTCGCGCGGGCTGCCATTCGCTCAAACTGCGCATGCTATACCAAAGCGGATAACTACGGGCGTGACAGTGGCAAGCTAGGGGCAGGGGATGGACCGGGGAAGTGGAGAACCGACCACAGAGAAGCCGCGGGATTTGCGACTTCACTGCTTTCAGCGATGGGGAATGACGCCAAGTCGCACTGCGTAGGAAGCCCTATCTACTGTAGCTGTACCTAGTAATTGGGCACCCTTGCAACCGCTGGATTAGACTAGGAATACCAAGCAGGGGCCAGCTTACAGTAGCTGCGTCGTGGTGCGGGCTCGGCGATGGGCATTGAAATTAAGAATCTATTACGTAATTTAACTTACTTAGCTTTTTTTAATTCTCTATTACGACCGTTTCTAAAGGCCGTAACATGTCGGGTTATAATACGATCTTCTATTATTATAAATCTTATCCTTAAAATTTCTTTTTTTAATAAATACTTTATACTTTTATTATTATAGCTTTCTATATCTCTAAACGTCGATCTTTAGAAACTGTTTAATGTATTACTCTAGCTAATTTATTTAAAATAAAAAATTTTAACGTTATACTTTATTCTTTTTACTTTATTTAATACCTTTATTATAAAATAATAAAAAAAGTTTCGAGTTATTATAAGTGCGTACGTCGAAGTCGATCTTAAAACAGTATTAATATATTTATCCCTATAATTAACCGCTATGTAACAAAAACCCGGCGTTGATAAAAAGAGAAAACTGGCGGCCGAAAAGGGTTTAATAAATTTCTTAGCGCGCCTTTCCTATATACGTCGACAGCGGTAATATTATTAATTTAAAGGTACGAAATTAGTTAATCGTACTTTGTAATCCCTAAACGAGTACGATAACGAAAAGTTTACCTCCTTAATAGCCCTTTCTACTTTAAAACCCATAAATATAATTAATTAAATTCTTATAAATTAAGAGTTATTAACTAATACAAATTAAGATATTAGTATTTCTAGCGGTTTCGCTACTGCCAGTAGAAACTTTTTAATAGTTTTTAAGCGTTTATAAGGCTTTTAACGGGTTTTTAACTATTTTTAAAGTTTGGGTAATTTTTCCGCTCCATTAAATACTAGGTAAGTCCGTCGACTTTGCATACATCAAAATTCTTTTCCGCCTTATATATTTATTTGTTCTCTACCTCTACATCGTTCTATTTAATATATATCTTAATAGTATCTACTACTAACTCGATTAAAGATAAATAAAAAATTAGATAAAATTTAACTTTAAGTTGACACTTTAATTAGTAGTTAATTTTTTAAATTATTACGACGATTTTATAAGGGCAAATATATTTATTATCGAGCTTTATCTTAGGCGTTTCGTTTTAATGTTTTTAGTTATCATATAAACCATCTCCCTATTATAAAAATTAATCTTTTTAATCTTTTTAAATTATACTACTTTTTCGTTTAATTATAACGTTTTACATAAGCTCGTTGTGCGTTTTTTGACAGCTTGTAATAACTAATCCAAATAATTTAACCACAACATATTAAACCAACCTAAATCAATCGTATTGTTTTTCGCCGACCGTATCTACAGTTTTTTACTAAGTGCACGTATTATATAAAGCTTATTGCGGACGCTATATTGCTGTTCCTTCCTTTTAATTCGTATGCGACGACTACTATTAACGGCTATTAACAACGCGTTTTTACCACCACCTTTTTTAGCGACTAAAAAACTTGTTTATTGTATATAGTAAGTATTCTTCTTTATTGGAATTCTTTATTTTAACAATTATATATACGTAAGGTCGAATTGTTGCTCCGACAAATCCTACAATACCGCGACACGCCTACCAACGCGCCCCGGAACGTGCCCCATAACAAGCCCTACAGCCTTACCCCGCAACCTTGCAACGTACCTTTTAACACGCTCTCCAACCTTTAAATACGACGTATTTTGCGAATATTTTCCACGTATTAAAGCTGGACAAAAACCGCTCGCGTATATAGATTAGGCATTTGGTCGGTAATCGTTTTTTTATCGTTCGGTTTTAATACTTTCGAAATAAGGGTAATATTAGCTTAAATACGTTTAAGGTTAGTCGGTCGCATATAGGTTAGCAGGAAGGAAGAGTAATATAGCGTCCGCACCAAGCCTTGTACAATATATGCACCTAATAAAAACCTGTAAATACGGTCGCCGAAAAATAATACGATTAATTTGGGTTAGTTTAATATATTATAGTTAAGTTATTTAGATTAATTGTCGCAAGGTGTTAAAAAACGCGCGACGAACTTGTGTACGTGACGAGCTTGTGTAAAACGTTATATGAATCTAAGTTCTAATTTCCTTTCGAAGTATAATTATTTAAGTTATTTTAATATAAATATAACTTTAATATTAAGTAATCCTTTATTTTATATTTTTTTATAAACCTTTAATATATAATCGAAAGTGGTTATTAACGCTGTTATTTTAATACTTTTATAATATTTAATATTATATACTAATTAAGCTATTAATAACTTTTTAACTTAATTAATTCATTTATTATTAATATTATATCGTAAGTGCGTTGTTAATAATTAGTTTTGTTGCTTTATTTTTTTATAAGTTTAAGGTTAAAAACATTAACTAAGTTATAGTTTAAATATATTTATATTATTAAACTTTATTAAAGTTTAAAGATAAGCGGTATACTTTTATCTGAAATCATGTCGTACGGTAATGCGTATATACTAAAAACGGATTTATAAATAATATACGTTATCTCTTTAGCGTTTATGTTGTCGTTATACGATAAAGAATATAAATATAATATAAATCGATTAATAAATATAAAAACACTATCGTAATATATACTCGAAACTAGGTTTTTAATAAAAAAAAGTTTAGTAATTAAATCTACCGTAATAAAATCCCATGATTATTTTACGATTAGTAACTGATATAACTTTCCGTACGGTTTATATCGTTATATTGAATTGGGACGGGGCTCACTTTCTAAGTGCGTATGCAGAACATCTTGATCAGAAGCTTAAAGGGGGAGAAGAATGTCGAGCGTTACCATGTGGCATAGAAAGCTACATACAAAGGTTGTCAGGTCAGCATTTTATAAATCATCGCCGACCCACTAGAAGATGCTAGAACCTTCGACGACACGTGTCGTCGAGCACCTTGCAGCTAGCTAGCACCTTGTAGCCTAGCACTAACCCTAATTCAATATTTTAACTTTAATACAAATATCGCATTAACGTATTACTATTTATACGATATTTTTAATTTTAAGGTTTATAAATCTCTAGGTGTTTATATAGTTAATATTCGTATATATTTCGTATTAGGTTTCTTTAATAGTGTATTATAATTTATTTTTAACCTTTTTTTTCTTTTTCGAGTAAGTTATCGTTATATATCTTAATCTTTTAATATATATTTAAAAGTACTACCTATATTATCGCAATTTACTATAAGCGTATTTATCCTTTCGGTATTTTATTAAATACGGTATAGTTAATTATAATTAGTTTTTCTTCAAGGTTCGGTCGTTTGTTAAAAGCATTAACTTTATTATTTTTAAATCCTTTTTATTAAATAATGTTAGCAGTTAGTGCTTTGAGGTGCTTACAGCTAGTGGGCTAGGCTACAAAATACAGCCTGGGACACTCTTTATCTTAAAAAAACCTTTTAAGCATGGATTTAAGTATGTAATAAAAGCTTGGCCTAAACGGTTTTAATTTAGTTTAATATTAACATATAATTTGCGCTAAGTTATTACATTTAATTATTGTGATTATTAATATAATAATATTTTTTTAATTATTAATTAACACCTAATACGTTAAACGAAATAGTGAAATGGGTCGGGGAGATTCAGTCTTGATCAGAGCGGAATTTTTGAGAAAATCACTATCTAGGTAAGGGTTAATGGCGAAAGGCAACGAGTATGTTCATGGTGTTAAAACTAGCAATGGATAATTATGTAAAACGTCATAAATCGTCCTCCTCGCCATAGGGTTAAACCCATAGCGAAAAAAACGTTTTAATATATATGTAAGATCCGGAATAACTGATTAGCAGAAGCTAAATGCAACCGTAACACCCTACCCCATTTTAAGCCTTTTTTCTTATAATAAAAAACGTCCTTATTCTATCGTAAAAAATAATAAAAACTTAACGTCAAAATAAAAGTTAATATATATAACTTTCTGATTAATCCTTTTTCCGTTAACGCGGTTTATTTTTTAGCATTTTTAACTTAGAATTCCGTTTTTGCCTTTTTGCCAAATCTTTACGTTATAACGTTCTCTTTTTATCCTTTTGTGCCTTTTTTTCAAACTCCTACTTATTAATCGACTTTTTGTATTTCGTCCAACCCGGCCATCTTAAAACAAAATAAGGTTTTGGTCGTTTTTTAATTATTTTATACGAATTCTTTACTTATCGATATAAAGTTATATAGGTATCGGTTAATATAACTTGGGCGCGTTAATTATTAATTATCGGACGAAATATATATTCTGTTTTAATATTATATTGCGGTTTATTTTTAAGGCCGGATCGTAATAAATAAGGTATATGGATATTTTAATTAAAAAATGGGGAAAAAGCTGGATTAAGAAAATCTTTTAAAATAGATAATAAACGTTTATTAGGTTAAAATTTTTTAAATATATCCTTATCGTAACTGCTATCGTTTAAACTAAAATATTTTTTAATTATTTCGCCGAAATTTTCGATTAGTTTCTTATTTGTTATAAGTTTACCTTAAAAGTTAGAGTTTCGTATAATAACAAAAAACATAAATATTACTTAAAAGTTATAAGTTTAACTTAAAATTTATTTCGGCGTTTTAATTATTATTATTTATACGGGTAAATTATTTAATTTAATTTATTTTTAATTTTATCGGTAAAATTTAAGTATTTTCTTATACCGATTATCCGAAAAATAATTATCGAATACCATAATAATATATTTTAATCGTATATATAAAATATTAACTTAATATGCATAATTTTTATTGTTATTAATTTGGATAATATCTTAAGTTATTATCCAAACGAAATCCAAATCGGAATTACGGATCGTTATTTTTATTTCGGCTTTTATGGAAATATAATATTTACGGGCTATAAAACGGCCAGTTTTAACGATATATACCATTTTCCTTTTAATTACTTTTCGTATAAATATATATATTAGGTTAATAATATTTATTAATCGGAAATTATCTTTATTTTGTAAAAACATAAGGGTTTTTTAAAACGGTTTAACGACGGCCTTATATTAAGTCGTTAAGTTATTTTTAAATTAAAATAAAATTTTAATATTATTTTATAAACGACGTCTTTTTTAATTTTAAAACGTAACGGGTATTAATCAGTTAAAGTTAATTCTTTTAATAATATAATTAACGGGGATATAAAATATTTAGTTATAGTATAACTTTATTAATATTTTTGCAAGTTCCCGGTTACTAAAAATATGGACGTTAGTAATTTTATTTAAATTTCCAGATTTAAATTAATTAAGCTTTTTAAAATTTAGCTTAAAAATGTTATTACGTAATTTTTTTGTAATTTTTTTAAACGATAATAAAATTATAATAAATATTACGGGATTAATTAAAAAGCCAAAATATGGATAAACGGATATAAATATATAGTAAGTTAGGAATTAGGATTTATTATAAAAAGGTAAATATGCAAATATGTAAATAAACCTAAATCGTAAGTATTATATATATATCCTAAAACATTTAATTTATAACTTTTAAACGTTTGCCGTAATTAATTAATAATTTATTAAATATACCTAATAATCGTTTTTAAAAAAATTTCTATATGCCGAAAAAATTCCAGGAAATTCTATTTAATATTATTAAAAAAAATGCAGTAAGTTGTTATCGGTTATAATTAATCGGTTACCGTTATTTAATTTTTATGTTTTAACTTTTAACTTTTATATTTTTTCATTTTTTTTTTAATAACTTTTCTTATATCCTTAATATATTTGCATTTTTATTTACTTATTTTTTCGTAAATCGTTTAATTAATTTATTACAAATATTTCCAAATTATTTAACCGTTCCGAACGTTAGGATTTTCGTATTAATGCAAATCTTAAGCAATTAATTAAATAATTAAAATATTTTTTTATCGAAAACGATAATAATTAAAGTATTATTATTAATTTTACGGTTAAGCATATTCGAAACTTTTAAAAACTTAACCGTTTTATAAAAATCCGTTATAATATTTTAATTATTTTTAAAATTTTTATATTTATTAAGCTTATTATCCGCAAGATAAATAAATTATTAACTTTTTATTTTTAACGTAATAATAAATTTCCGATCGATATTTATAATATCTGTAAACCTTAAAATCCCTTATACCGGCAGGTTTTTATAATTAAATTAAATCCTTAATTTGGATACCGGTTTAACTTTATTACTTTAAGTAATAAGCGTTTTTTTCCCAAAATTTTTATTATAAAATATCTACGTTTTTTCATACGTTAAAATGTTAAGTTATTAATCGAAAATAATCCGATAACGTCTAAAATTATAAGTATTATTAAGTAATTTTCCGGAAACCGTTAATTAATTATTTTAATATCTTAAATCAAAATAATAAGGTTATTTTTATTTTTTAATTCGTTAATTTTTACGGGAAAAATTACCGACAAATTTCCGGGTTTATACATAAATTTAAACCGATCGGATTTTCGCGGGTATTATATTATAAATATTTAGGATATAGTTAATATTTAAAATAATAATATAATTACTACTTATGTTATTATTAAATATTTTAAAATAAGTTTTTATTTTTTATTTTTAAATTTTTGTATTAATTAATAATAAATACTTAAGGCCATATTTATCGCGTTTATTTCGGAACTTATTACAAAACGATATTTAAAATAGCGAATTACCGGTGCTAACTTTTGGGAAACCGCGAACGTTTAATTTCCGATCGTTAAAATATTAATTTTTAAAAACAAACCCGAAATAAATGTTATATTTATCGAGGTTACTTATGCCGGTTCTTTAAATTACCTTATAATACATTTCGTTAAAAACTTTCGGTACGTTATTAAATTATTTATTTAAACTTTTAAAATATTTAATTTAATACCTTATAAACTTTATAAAAAACGTTATTACAATTCCGAAATAAAAGGCGTACATGGAATATACCCATTTTTTAATTATATATCGATTCTGGATTTCGCTAAAAGTTTTTATAATAATTATATTAAATCGATCGAAAATTATAATTATATATTCCGAAATAATTAATTCGAAAAATTTTAAGCAAAACTTATACGAAATCCATAAGTTAAATTAAATATTAATAAGTTAAATTACTTAATTTTCCGTTTTTTCGATAAAAAAATATTTTAACGTTTTACTTAAAGCAAATTTATTAATTTTACCCGCAAAATTAAAAATCGTAATATCTTAATAAATTTAAATACGGTATTTACCAGCCGTAATTTTAAGGAATAAGTAAAAACGAAAATCCGGTTAAATCCTTTTATATATTAATATTTCGCAAATAATTTTAATAATTTTCTTCTTCCGTTTAATTAATTAATTTCGTAAATATCGCCGTCGTTTATAATTACATAACTTTCAAATCGTTTATTCGGTATTTAAACTTTAATATTTATTTTAACAAATTTAATAATTTAAGGTTATTAATTTTTTAATAATTTAATTTTTATATTAATTATTTCGCTTATAAAATTATCTAATTAATCGGGTTTATTAAATAATAATTTCGTTTAATTATTTTTTTATAAATTAATCAATTTTTAATATTTTTTTTATTTTTAACGAATTACTTTAATTTATTAATAAAAAAAGTTTTACGTAATATTATCCCGTTAATTTTTTTTAAACGGTAAGTATTATAATTAATAATATTATTAATTAAGTACGGTTTTATTTACCGGTATTTTAATTTCGTCCCTTTAAATATATTAATATATCGCGATATATTATATAATAATATTAAATTATTAAAATTTAAAAGTCGTATTTTTATTTTATTTTTATTTTTTTAATTAATTAATTAAGCGGCCTTATGGCGTTACGCGGTAATTACCTTAATTATCTTAATAACGTCGTCGGTTTTACGCTTTATTAACTTAATTTTTTACGCGATTATTTTTTTCCTTAAAATATTAAGTTTTCATATTATAATTTTTTATATTAATATTATAATTTTAATCGGTAAAAATACTTTTTATCTATATAATAACTTATAAAAAGTAAAACCGTAATTTTTTATAATAATATTATCTGCAAATATTATTTTAAGTAAAAATTTAACTTATTTTTTGCCGGTACCTTACGTCGTTTTTATTAAACCTTTAACGATCGGAACGTATTTTACCTTAACAAATCCCTACCGTCAAATAACATACGCAACGCTAACTTTTCGCTTAATCCCGAATACCTTACAAATTTCGATAATTTCGCTTTTATTTTCAAATCCTTTATTAATTTTAATTTTAACAAAAATTCCGTATCGATAAAAAATTCGTTTATTTAAAAATTTTTTAATCGTTACAAATATAATTATACGTAACGTTTTTATTTTTAAATAATCGGATAATTCGTATCAAACTTTAATAATAACCTTATAATTATCGTTATTCGGTATAAATTAAACGTTAATAATTTAAATAATAATAATACCTAAAAGTTTTAAAAAACCGGAAATTTTCTTAAAACGTTAATTAATAACTTTTTAGCATAAAATATAAACGAATATTACCTTCCGTATATATTTATATATATCGCGTTAATAATATAAAATAATTATATATTAATAAGTTATATTTCGTTTTTTATAACCGCAATTTTCATAATATTATTTAATTATTATTAATTTTTTTTAATTACCGTTAATAATCTTACGATTACTGTATTATTTTTTTACCTTACGTTATAAAATCCCGTTTAAAATAAAATATTTTAAAATTTCGTTTTTAAAGGTAACCCGTTATTTCGTTATTATTTCCGCAAACCGATTAAAAAATTTTAATATTATAAAAAGCTTAACGTATTTTTACAACCGTTTAAACCAAATTTTAATAAAAAACTTATTTTTTTCCGTTTATATTATTTTAATAATAAGGTTTAACCGTATAACGCCTAACTAAATATTAATAAAATTATCGATTTCCTTTTCTTATTAATCGTTTAATTCGTTAAAAAACCCGGTTAATTTTTTTAATAATTTATTAACAATCGTATTTTTCTTATTAAAAATATATTTAATTTTAAAATCGAAAAACTTAATTTACGTATTTTACCGGGTTAACAAAATACTAAATAAAAAACTTATCGAATTATTAATTTATATAACCAGTATTTTGGTATTAATTTTTAACGTAAATCGAATTTCGTAAATATAATTCCGAAATTATTTTAAAATCTTAAAAATAATTTAACATTTTAACTTAATAATATCGTAATTTAATTTACTTTTTTTCCAAATATTATTTTTATAACGTACCAGGTATTTTATATTATTAATTATTTGGCCTAACGTACTTTTAAATCTTTTCCCGTACGTATCCATCCTTATAATAATTTCGCTTATTTTAAAATTATAATTAAACGTAATAAAAGTTAACGCCGTCGTAAGTTTTTTTTTAAATATTTCCATAATATATTTTTAATTAAAACTTTAAATAAAAAATTAATTTTTACGAAATAAACAAATAAAAAGTTTTACCTTAATAACATAATATATAATAAATATCCGGTAATAAACGGTAATTTTTAAAAAAGTTTTAACTTTCGAAACGTTTTTATAAAATTTAATTTCCAAAATTTTTATTATTTTCGTTATATCAAATTAATAATTATTCGTATTATAAAAAAATCCGACGATAACCGTTAATTCGTAATACTACTAAAACTTTTACATATTAATCGTAATTCTGGTAAATTCGTAATTAAAGAATATTTTATTTAAGTTAAAAATATATTCGAAAACGAATCGTCGAATCCTAGGAAATATTTTTTTATCGTTATACCGTATCCTTAATCCCTTAATACCGACGTTATTTACGAATAACCATATAATATCGGGTATTAAATCGTAAAAAATCTTTCCGATTATTCGATAAAAATAAATTACAAAATTAATAAAACTTATTAATATAATAATATACTTAAATAATCCTAACGATATCGCGAATATCGTCATATTTTTACTAACGGAAACCAAAATAACTTAATTATATTCGGAAAAAAAATCCAATAAAAAATTTACAAATACATAACAAAATCCGCAAAAAATTTATCGCAATTTTCCGGCATAAATACATCCCGCAAAATAATAACGTTTAATTTCGTAACAAAATTAACCAATCGTAAACCACCGTCCTTTTTCTCCATAAGGAACTAGGTATTCCGATACGTAATATGCGATTATTCAAGTACCCTTTTTTCGATACGTACTCGTAATACGTTAATCAGCTTATCTCTTATACTAACCGGCACCATAATACCCTTAACTTACCACACCTTATAAGGAATCGTCTTAATTTCGTAAGATGGTACGATAATATCTTTAATCCGATTATATTCCTACCATTCCCATCCTAAAACAACTTTTTTTCGGAATATCATTTTTTTAAAAAAAACTTTCTTTATAAGGGTAAACTTATTACCAATTTAATTAAATATAACCTTTATTTTTTTTTCGGTTAATCGTATTTTTTAAAGCATAAAAGTAAATTTGGGAAATAATATTACGAATAAGATATTAGGTTTATCCTAAATACTTTTTTACTTTTCGATTACCCACTTAATTTTTTCGAACTTTTTAACTTTCCATTTTATGTTTCCGGGTAATACCGATCCGTCGGGTGGTATATCGTCAACAAAAACCATTTTCTTCCATTTAGGTTTATATATAATATTAATTTAAACCGCATTTTTATTTTTTTTTATTTTATTATATTTCTTTTTATAACATTTTATATAAAACGTATATTAATTTTTTATCGCTAAATTATCCCAAAATCTTATCCCTAAAGTTTAATTAATTTCCTATAACCTTTTAAATTATTTTATAATTTTAATTAAAACCGGTATCCCTAATCGAAAATATATAAAAACTTATAATTAATTTATCTATTATTTTGTTAATAAGCTTATTTACGCTAATAAAATAACTTATAAGTTTACCGGCTGCATTTTTTTTAATTAATTATCCGTACGGATATTACGTATAACTCGTTTTACCGGTACCAAAAAAATAATAATCTTTATCAATCCGAACTCCAAAATTCCTTTTATTATATCGGAATCTATATTTAACGTTATTTTCGCTTTCGCCATAAAATTAAATCCTAATATTAACAATTACGTAACGTAGCTATTATCGACAACAAAAAACGGAATAATAAACGATTAACTAATTAACTAAATAAAAACCTCGATTATATTTTCGAATTTAATCCTTTTTTAAAAGTTAAAACTTATAAAAAATATTTGTATTTATTTTATTACCAATTTATGTTTTTTAACGTACGATAAAATTATAACGTTCGATTCGGTTCCGATATCGATAATACCATTAATTAGGTTTTCTTTTTTACCAAATCCAACCTTAATAACAAATTTAAATAACGGGATAATATATTTAATCGGGGCATATTATTATATTAATAAAATATTAATTTTATTTTAATTTTCCAATTTATATCCGATATTTATAATTAAAATTTTAAGGGTTTATCGCGGTTTAATTAACTTAAAATTACGAACTTTTACTTTTATTATTTTAATTATCTTTTTGTTTTTACGATTTAACGTTTCGAAAATTTTCTTAATTATAAAATTCTTAAAAGTTTTATTAAAATTTAAGCAAATTTCGATTAATTTTAATTAGGTAATTTCGAATTTTTTCTTCGTATTTTTATAGATTTTAATCTTTTAATATTTTATTAATTACTTATTAATTAATTTTCCATAATTAAAAATATCGTCCGTTTATATTTTTAATTCAGTATTTATAAATAAAAACTTATTTTATATAATTTTATTATCGTCGATTTTATTCCGTTTTATAAGCTTTTTATCCGTTTTTGTTTTTTTATTAAATCTTTTAATTAATATAACGTTAATAAAAATAAATAATTAATCGTCCGTATTAACCTTTAATACGCGAATTTCTTTAAAATACCGAATACCTTTATTTTCGATAAAATTATTTTATAACTAATTAACTAATAATACTTTTTTATAAAATAACATCCTATTTTTTATAACGAAATAAAATATATTTATTTTAATAATTCGGCTTTAATTAATAATAAATTTTAATCGATTCGGTTTCAGAATTATTATAAATTACGGTACGTTTAAAATATTAAATTAAATTAATTCCGAATCGGTATAAAATTTAAATTTTCTTATACCATCAAAAATCTTTTATCAATAATTAAAATATTTCATTTTATCCTTAATATAAATAGGAAAATTCGGAAAATTATAAATTTATTTTAAAATCTTTTTCCATATGGGAATTTTCTTATTAATCGCTTAATTTTAAAATATTATTAAAAATTATATTATACTTAAATTAATTCGATCGTTTTTTTTTCCGAAATAAATAATATGCAAATTATTGTCGAATAAGATAAGGCCGGTATTTTTCATATTCGTAAATAATCGATAAACGCTTATTACATATCCTTTTTTTTCATAAAATTAATACGATTTTCTTTTAAAATTACCAAATCGCCCTTTTCGGCTTTAATAATTACCTTAATAACCTTTTCGGTAATTACCTTATTTACGGTAAAATCCTATTTTATTAAATTCGTCCGGTTAAAAACTTAATACGTTAATTAATAAATCGGCATCATAATATTATAACCAGCCAAATTCCTAATTAAGTAACGTATAATATTATAAAACTCGGACGGTTTCGAAATTCCGCATTTCTTTTTTAAAAACGTTAAAATTTTAAATTTATCGTATTTAAGCAATTTTTAATTTTTATAAAATATTAACAAATTTTAATACCTAATTACGTTATGCCGATAAAGGAAATTCGGGTACCGGATTATTTTATTAAACGGGCTTAGGTATTTATCGTCGTATTTTATCCGTTTAACCAAAATTAAAACGAACTTTATTTAATAATCGTTTTCGTTTTTTATATCGAATTAATCCGGCCTTATTAAAAGCTTAATCCTTAATTAAGGTCGTAATTTCGTCGTAAATTATCGTATACAAATTTTTAAATTTTATAAACGAATTATTTAAAAATTTTTCGAAATAATTAATTAAAAATTTTTTTAATAAACTTTTAATATATTTATTTTTATTCATAATTTTATTTTTAAATTTGGCCTTTTTTACGATATTATAAACCTTAACGGCATATTCCAAATAATAATTATAAACTTAATTAGGTATATTACGTTAAACTTATTTTGTTAATATTTTTAACCAGTTTTTAATAATCCGCATTTACTTTAAATCCTATAATTTAAAGGTTTTCAAAACGTTTTTAATTACTTTATCCCATATAATAACTTTTTCGAAAATAACTTTAATTCGATTTTTTATAAAAAAATTATCCGTTTAATATAATAACTTATTAATTATTTTAATCTTAATTTACTTATACTTCCGATATAATTTACTAACTTTTTCGAATTAATTAATAATTACGGTATTAAAAAAGCGAAAATCTGGAAAAACGAACGTATCCGGCAAAACCATAAATAAGGTAAATTTATTTATAATATCTTTCGGCAAGCCGTATTTAATTTAATTAAAAAGTTTTAAAAATAAAACGTTAGGTATTAATATTACCAATTTAATAAAAATTTATAAAAAAGCTTAAATAAGCTAAACGTATTTTCCCTTAAACCTTTTAACGAAAATATCCGGTATCTTTTGTAATTATCTTTTAATTAAATTTATAACAAATTTAAAAAAACTTATAAAGTTACTTAAACGTAATTCGTTATTAATTTTATTTTCGTACTTAAATTTTATTAATCGGTAACGGTTAATAATATTCGATACCAAATTTTAATTTTTTTAAATAATAAGGAATTCCGGGGTAAGTAATAATTTTTATTATATAATAATTTTAACTAATTTCGACGGACTTTTAATAAATCGATTAAATCTTAATAATATTTATTAATCAAAAATAAATAATTTAAGGTTAATATAATTTAATAAATTAAAATTATTTTTCGATTATATAAATATAGAAAAAATTAAAATATATAATATGCTTTTTTACGTTTTCCGGGTTTTTCGTAATCGAAATAAAATTATCACCTTTTTTTTTTACCTAAATAAATTTATCTTTTTTGGTTAATACGTTATTATCGGCTAATATCAGATTTAATCGTTTTTAATCTTACGATTAATAATTCGATTAATAATTTTAATATTACGAAAATCCTATTAATTAATAATAACGAATCCCATACGATACTTATAAATAATATCCATAAAAGTTATTAATTAATTAAGGCGAAAATAATCCAAATTATATTAATTAACGGGTTTTTTCCAACTTTCCAATTTTATAATTAAATATTAATTTTTTTTAATTTTTTTTTCTTATAACCGAAATCGAAAACCTTATAACCTTATTCCTTTTTTTACTTACATTAATAATTTAATTCATATCGTAAACCATATCGGCGTTATTTTATTTTCGATTAATTTAAAATTCGTATAAATACGTTGTTAACGACGTATTTTTACGTTTTTTAAATTTATACGGTTAATTATTAGCAAATATTTTTAATTAAATATATTCGGTTAATTTTTAATCGTAATTAATTAATATTTAATTTTTAATTTCGTTATAAAAACTTTTTCGGGATATAAATTATATTTTAAATTTTGCTATTAGTTTAAATATAAGTAATTAGGTTATATTTTTTAACCGATATATTTCTTTAATATATAATTTTCCAAAACCGGTCGATAAGAGATTTTATTTAATAAACGTCCCGTAAGTCGTTAATTTTAAATATTTTTTTTGATTAATAATATTTTAATGTTATTTCGTTATCGTTAAATATTTATGTAATTATCGTAATATAAAACGCAATACGTACTTTTTATATTTTAGTAATTGTAATACCCGCGTTTTTAATTAAAACTTTATTTCCTCCGATTATTTAAGCGAAAAGTCGAAAGTTACCTCGGCAGCTAACTAGAGCCAGTCGCCTCTCCGTAACCACCACTTGAAATGGGTCGGGGAGATTCAGTCCTGATCAGAGCGGAATTTTTGAGAAAATCATTATCCAGGTAAGGGTTAATGGCGAAAGGCAACGAGTATATTCATAGTGTTAAAACTAGCAATGGATGATTATGTAAAGCGTCGTAGATCGTCCTCCTCGCTATGGGGTTAAACCCATGGCGAAAAGAACGTTCTAATATACATGTGAGATCCGGAATAACTAATCAGCCGAAGCTAAGTGCAGCCGTAACACCCTGCCCCATTTCAATAGTTATTTGCAAAATTAAGTTAATAAAAAAAGCGCGAGATTTAAAAAAAGTTATTTAAATAATAAAAAATGTAGTAATTAACGATAATAAATAAATAATTAATCCCCGGGTAGCTCTCTGTTAAGTAAAGCGGCCAATTAGAACCCTTAATTTTTTTTCAACGAGAACTTTCCTACGATGGGAGCGTTCCTTAAAACGAAGAATATTACAGTAAGAAAAAGCTGGAATAGGAGCTTACATTAAATGTGGCGGCAGGGAAAAGACTTGCTTTCGGGGCGTCTTTAGAAGGCACCTTATTGCTTTAGTAGCCGAAAAATGAGCGATATAAAACCCCTATCTAGAAATAGCCGATTATTAATAATTTGAATAAGCTTTATACCTCCCTGGGTATTAATATAAGCGGTAATAAACGTAATGTTAAAGCACGAAAGGATAGGTATTAGCAAGTCGAAAAGGAGGTTAAGGAGTTAAGGCTCCAGAATAAAAAAATACCGATTTGATAAAGCGTATAAATAACATGATAATATAACTATTAGGCGCGCAGAGTATTAAAAGCTTGCGCAGTTATAAAATCTCGCATAATATTAATATGTAATTAAAGACGTTAAAAAGCGTTTTATTTAAGGTTAAAATAAATAGCTTTAAAAAAGTACTTATCGCTTTAAAAAACGATGTAAAAAAGATTAACCTATTAAGAGAAAGCGAAATAAAGGTTAAAAGGTGGTTTATAACAAAGCCTAACATCTCGAACCCCCCGAAAAAAATAAAAAAGTAAGCCACCTAAGAGAAAAAGAGTAGTACGTAATAACCTTAATAATTTGAACAATTTCTTCTTAGATTCGTCTAAGGGTTCACCGAAAAAAAAAACCGCCACAACTTACCTAGCAGCAGTAGCTCCAGCAGTTTAAATAGCTTTAGCGAATTAGGCTTTGGCTTAAAAAATAAAAAAAGGACTTTAAAAAATTTAATAATAAAAACAGCAAGCTGCGCTAAAAACGTTTTAATTTTATCTTAGATAAGGAAAATTACTTAATAAGCTGAGCTAACTAGAAGTTTAAAGTAACGCCTTAAGCCTTATAATAAAAAAGATTAACTATATGGACGAAATAAAGCTAGGTTAACTAAATTAGTTATATTTAATAAAAGTTATAAATAAAGCCCGTAAAAGGGCGCCCTTAAAGTTAATTATAAGTTTTAAAAAAAGTACGAAAATATTAAGGACGTTTTAGAGGATTTACGGAACGATAGATAAATTCAGGCAAAAATTCTTTTAAGAAAAGTTTAGCAAAATTATTTACGACGAAAAAAATCTAATATAATTTATTATTAAAGTTTCAAAGCTTTTCTGAGAGGTAAAAGGTTATAATATACGACTTAAAACGAAAAAAATAAATTACCATATTCCTTACTATTATAAAAAACAGCGTTAGTAATTAGTGTAGAACCATTTAATTAATACTGCAGCAAACGGATTACTTCTTTTAACAATTAATCGACGATTTTAACAGTAAGTTCTATAACCGATCCAGAAAAAAAAAAAAAAAAAAGTAACGGACGGTCCGCTAACGCCCGGAAGAGTAAAGAAAACACCCAAAATGGCAAGCCCGCTTGGAATAAGGATGGAAAGTTACTCTACTTCAACTATGGCAAATATGGGCACATAACGAAGGACTACCCTAAGCCATAAAAGGAGAAAAATAGTAAAAGTAAAAAAGGGAAGCGTAGTTAAAATAATAGCCAATGTTAAGGCAATAACAATAGCAATAACAATAGCAATAACAATTAGAATAACCAAAATAATAACTTTTGCAACACCCGTAGCGGTAATTAAAGCGAAAAGTAATTCATTTTTTAAAGTTTAAAAAACTTATATCAATTAAGCGGAAAGACTTTTGGCGCTTATATTAAAGATTAACAGCTTTAGAACCTTATACGATAATATAATAAGATAATTCAAAAAGTTAACTCCATTATAACTTTAATATTCGAAAGCGCTAAAATAATTAAAGTAATTAAAGCTGTAAAAATTAACTGCACCGATTATAAAAAAATTAATAACCTTAAACGCCTTAAATTACAAACGGCTTAAAGTATTAAGCTTTACGCGATTAAACGCTTTAAAGTTATAAAAACCGATTGCGTTAAAGTTACTATTATTAAGCTATAAGTAACTAACTGCTCTAAAATAATTAAATCGATAATTATAAGTAACGTCATACTTTTACATATGTATTCCTTTATAAAAAAAGATAAAGATAAATTACTTTAGGATTTAGATACGAATATTAATATTATTAACAATATCGGCGACTTCGAAAGAAACACGATATTGGATATCAAATCCAAAGGAATACACATTATAATAAGTAAAAAACCTATAGCAGCCATTTTTATTATTACTGTAAAATGGCTCTTAAAAAGCCCCCATAAAAAATAACGAGGTTATCATAAAATATACTTTACATATTAGCGACTTCCCGTTAAAGGTATTCTCTAAAGAGATATTTTATAAAAAGGGAGGTTACTTAAATAAAAGTACCCTAGTTAGCCCTAATGAGACTAAATTAACAACTATTAACGTTTTCCAGAAAGGATTTTTTTATAACTTTATAAAAAGCTAAAACTTACTATTAAGAGCTCAAAATCCCTAAATAATAATTAATAGGAATATGAGCTAAAGGGGCTGTTCGGTAAAAAAATAACGGCGCTAACGACTTAAAAATAACATTTCTAAAAGTACTTAAAAACGGCAAAATCTTTATAACAAATAAAATCATAAAGAAAATCATTTTTTAGCACCGCCGCCTTTACTATCCCAGTATTAAACGATTAATTTAAACTATTAAAAGGTTTACGGGGATAAACTTAAACCCTAGCAATATAAAATCGCGTTCTTATACAACGTATAACGAAAAAGAAATTCGGAAAATACCGTCTATTAATTTATAAAAGAAAGTAACATACGTAAAAGAAATCATTTAGTATAATGTAAACTTAATTAAGTTTGTTAACATCGAAAACAACGGTTATTTCAGGCTTATTACAAACGACTTATCGCGTTATAAGGAGTATTAATTATTTAAAACCAAGGATAAGGTTTAAGAAAACCTATGTACATATATTATACGGATAATTAAGCGTTTGGAAACGTTACTCTTAAATCTAAAAGGTAAAAACAAAGTGCAAATCTTGCGGCTTAACGGTAGTGAGGAATTCAGCGTAATAAAAATCGAGAACTTTTACGCGGTAAAAGGTATTAAATTAGTAATTTCTAACGCTTATAATTAATATTAAAACGGAGTTGCGAAACGCGGTATATAATTCTTTTAAGACGAAACACGCGTAATAATAGCGCAAATAAGGATACCGATATATTTTTAAAACCTTATAATAAAAGTTATAACGTATATTATTAGACGGACGGGGCAGTTTACAGTGAAAAATATAACACTAATTAAATATTTCGAAAACGCGTTTAAATTTAACCCTAAAAAGTCCTATAGGCTTAATAATAGCCACCTTCGCATTTTTAACAGCAGGTGTATATTATTAATCGATAAGAATTATAAAATTAGGTTAAAGAAACTAGTAGCCCGTAAAGTAAAAGAAATGCTACTAAGTTATTAGGGTATATATAACTAAAAGGTATAGCTGTTAAAAGGCGGCAGGTTACTGATAATATTATATGTTATTATATATAAGGACCTGGAAAAACTAGGATAACCCCCTAACCCGAAAGATATTATTCAGTTACTTCCGTAACCCGTATAAAGGCGTTTAAGATACCGTTAAAAGTAAGGCGTTGGAGTAAAAATTAAGGACGATAACGTCGTTTTAAAGGACGATACGGATTAGAACACCAAATAAATTAAGCGTAAAAAAGAAGACCCGAAAAAAAAATAATACCCGAATTGTACATTTTAAAAGCCCCGGACGAAGGTTTAAAGTTAATGCGTAAGTTAAAACTAGCTTTAACCCAAAAGGGCGATAATTTAAAAAATTACGACCCGTACCACCTATTATTAACTAATACTGACGATAAAAACGGTTATAAGCTGTATGCTGTAATAAATGACGGCTCGTTATTAAAAAAAAGTAATAAAAGGCTTAAAACGCGAGATATAGCTTAAAACTACTTTTATTAAAATCAAAAAAAACCTTTAACGCGGAACTTTTTATTTTATAGCAGATAATAAGGTATAGAAGTACTTAATAAACGCTAAATAGATATTAAAAAAAGAAATATACGTCTATAAGAAAGTTAAAAAAGTATAAAACCCGTATTTGCACTAGGGAATTTACCTAACGGAAGGGAATTAATTACAAGGAAATTGTAGCTAGCATTATAAAAACTATTTATTAGAAGATTTTAATACCTTTAACTGCTACCTTAAACTAGTACATAATCTAAATTAATTTTATTATTACCTACTTAAATAGTGACCTAAATGAGAATATTTACATAAAGCTTTTTCCTATACTAAAGGAATATTTCGACCTATATCCGGAGGACAAAATGAAATACCAGTTTTCTCTTAAGAAGGTTATTAAATTAATAAACCCTCTGTATTACCTGAAGTAAACCGGAGCTGCTTGGTAAGAAAAAATTAAAGAAATATTAGCGAAACAGGGTATTTATATATTAATTTCAGATAATACGATTTACTATAACGATTAAATAGGGGACGTTATCGTTTCGTACGTCGACGATTTCCTCCTTATAGGCCTTAACCTATTGCGCTTAAAAAATATAGCTAACAAAATTATTAAGAACATACTTATTAAGGACCTAAAAAACGCGGACTGGTACCTAAACGTACGAATTATCCGTTTTTCACTTATTAAAAACGTTAGATTAAATTAATAACAATATATTAAAAAGGTATTAAAATTACTAAGATTAGATATTATACGGAACTAACTTACGTTATTTACTAATGATTATTTATAATACGTAATAAAATATAAGAACGTAATTAATAAAGAAAACACTTTACGAATACATAAGCCTTATAGGGAAATTTAACTGTTTTAGTTATATTAACAAATCTGATATAACGTTTATAACGTTAACTTAGGTTAAATTTATAGGTAACCTATCCCTAAGGTACTAAGAATGTATTAAAAGGTTGCTACGATACTTAAACGGTACTGTAAATTTTTTTTTCGGTACCGGAATTTATATAAAAAGTACCCGTACCGGAAATATATTAACTTAAGTTTGTTCGAAGTAATAAATATAAGTTTTATAAATAATAAGTTATTTAAGTCCATAATAAGCTGCATATCTTTTATTATTAGGGTACCGTATTATAACTTTTAAATTTATAAGGTGTTATTATTAAATGTACTATTAAAACAAAATACATAAGGGTAAGAATAATTATAGCTATGGCTATTAGAATTAGGAACTTTTTAATAGAGTTAAAACTTATGCCAAAAGGCTTTATCCTTATTTTAGAGAATAATAAAGGTGCGTTAAAGTGGGTAATAAAAACTCAGATAACCCGGAGGAAACGCTATATTCGTCTAAAGTACTACTACATACGGCAAAAGGTATAAAAGGGAAATATCTATTTCTAATACGTTAAAAGCAAGGATAACCCAGTAGATAGGTTTACGAAATTACTGAATAAGGCTGATTTTCGAAAAATTCGTAGCGAACTTGGGACTTGAAAAGATATAAGGGTTTAATTCCCTAATAGATTAAAACTTAGTTAATTATTTTCGAAGATTTAATAGCTGAGACCATTTAAAGCAAAAGGGCGTATTAGTAGTTAATGTTTTAAAGTGCTTACGGTTAGTAGGCTAAGCTATAAGATAAAGCCTGGGATATTTTTTATTTGGAAAAAGCTTTATAAGCATGGATTTAAGTATGTAATAAAAGCTTAGCCTAGACGGTTTTAGTTTAGAATAATATGAATATATAGTTTACACTAGGCTACTATATTTGATTACTGTAACTGCTAACAAATAATAATAAAATTATATTTTACTAGTTTTGCTATATAACGAAATTATCTTATTATAAGTTTTTCAATCGTAATAAATCAGATAAGATTTTTATAATTCGTATATACTTTAACTTAGTATTAATTAACGTACTAAATAATTAAATAGCGCCTATAAGTAAACGGCGCGTATTTGTTAACACGTTAACTACGTAAGTATAATATTATTATTTTACATAAATATAATAAAATATTGTATAAAAAAATCCAGCACAAGTTTAGCTATTTAAACCAATAAAATAAAACTTAAGCTAAGTTATAAAATTTTAATTATATATATATATATATATTACTATTATTACCTTTACGGCTCGATATTATAATAAACGCGTATAAACTAATATTATTCTTTATTTGCGAAATTTGATACGGATCGAAAAAAGATTAATTATTAATTAATTACTTAACTTAAATACGTAAACGTTTTTTATTTAATATTAATATATTAAAGATATAACGAATTTGTTATTTGCTTATATTATCGTATTACTTATCGGAACTAATTAAGCGTTTAATTTTGATAAACGATTAAAAAATTTACAATATATTAAAATTAAAAAATCGATTATTAAAAGCTATTATACGAAAATCTAAAAATATTACGCAAATAATTTAAACTTATTCGGCTTATAATTATATACTATGGTATCGTAGAAAGGGATACTTATAATTTTAATAAAATTAAGTTTTTAATAAGGCTTTTTATAGCGACCGGCACGGGTATTACTAGTGTTAAAAAGTATACAAGTATTAAAAAAACCTAATAGAAAATCGAAAATAATTTATAATAATATAAGTTGTTAACTTTTAAGGTTTAGTCATATGTTTATTATTATTCTTACTAAGAAAAACCACCGTTTCCGCTAATTTACCGATAACCTACTTTTATATAATTAAAAAATTATTGTAAGTAAAAACGGCGATATAATAAATAAATTAAGTTTAAAATAAGTTTGACGTTTTGATTAAGATATTTGAACGCGCACGACAAAATCGAAATACTTGTTATTCTCGACGGCTATAAAAACTATTGTTCGATAGAATTTATAATATATTATACCAATTACAATAATATTACACTTTATATACCCGCGCATTTTTATATAAACTTCAACCTTTCGACTTATTTTATTTTTCTACATTAAAACACGTTTATTTATTATATATCGAAAAGTTTATAGGACGTTACGTTATTTACATTATTGAAAAAGATTTTATCGCCGGTTTTTATAACATTTTTAAAGTTATTATAACAATTAATAATATTAAATCGGAATTCGTAAAAACGTAACTTATTTTATTTAATTTTAATCTTATTCTTTTCGAGTTAAAAGTTTTAATTATAGTTATACTAACCCTTCTTCTTTTACTTTTCTCACTCCGTTATTTCTTTACTTATTAAAATATTTAAGAATATTACTAAAATAACTCGATAATTATATGATTTATAAAAAAGATTAAAAATTACTCTAGTAATTCTCTGACAAATAAATTAAATCGATTAATTTTTTAAGAAAAAGTAACTTAATACGTTAAATAAAACCCTTAATATATAACGAATAAACACATTTTAATACGAAAGAGTAAGATATATTAAAAGGTTAAAACTAATAAAAAATAATTAAATATAACGTAACATATAAGCTTACGACTTACACAAGCTCGCGATTCGTTTTCGTCTATAGTTTAATTACCTAACTTTAATTATATATTTTTTAACACTAACAATATTAAACGTCGTTTAAAAAAATTAAAAAAAAAGTTAGCCTATTTAAACGAATGAAATACACCGAAATTTCATTATAAAAAGCTTAATTTAATATATAGTATTACCGAACCAACCTCTAAAACCCGATATTATATTAAATACGCCTAAGCCAATATTATTTCCAATTTATAAAAATTAACGCCAACCCTCTAAAAAATTATTATAAATATGTAACGCGTTGCGAAACGCGCCGGAATTAACTAAATATTCAACTTTATTAAACAGCACAGAAATTCGGCACGCGCTTAAATTAAAAGATAAATTTGAAAAGGATTTTATATTCAAGTTTAAAATATTTCGTAAATAATTTAACCTTGTTCGGAATATAACTGCTAAATAAGATATTTCGAAAAAAGGATTTTAAAACTTCGACGAAATAAACTTCTTAATAAGGCTTTTTATCATAACTGGCATAATTATTATAAATGTTAAAAAACGTAAAAATTAAAGTAAACTTAATAAGAAAATCGAGAATAGTTTATAATAATATAAATTATTAATTTTTTAATTAAACTTTATGTTTATTTATGCTTTTTATCAAAAAAAATCATTTTTCCTTTTTTTGCTTATAACTCACTTCTATTTAAAAAATTATTATAAGCGAAAACGATTAAACGGTAAATATATGAAATTTAACATAAGGCTAATACTTTAATTAATATGTTCAAACCCGTATAAATAAATTAAACTGTTATTTATTTTCGACAGCTATGGAAATTACTATTTAATAAAATTTAAAACAATATTACGTTAATTACAATATTGCTATACTTTATATACTCGCTAATCTTCTCTTATTACTTTAACTTTTTAACGTATGTTATTTTTTTCTCTTAAAACACGTTTATTCGTTATATAACGAAAATTTTATATAATGTTACGTTACTTCCATTATTGGGAAAAATTTTATCGCCGGTTTGTATAACGCGTTTGGGGCTACTATAATAACCAATAATATTAAATTGGGATTCGCAAAAAAAAAAAAAAAAAAAAAAAAAAAGGGAAAAAAAAAGGAATTATTTTATATAACTTTAATCGCCTTGTTTCTAATTAAAAATTTTAATTATATTTATACCGACCGTTTTTTATTTACTTTTACGAAGTTTATCATTTTTCCATTTACGAAAACTTTTAAAAATATTATCGAAACGATTAAATAGGAGCGTAATTTACAAAAAAAATAAAAAATAAATATCATTAAGATATATCGCCGACGAAAATAATTAAATCAGTTAATTTTTTAAGAAAAAATAGCTTATTACTATTATAGAAAAACGCTTGTTTTTAAAACAGAAATATAACTTATTATACTAAACGAATCATATCCTTATTAAACGCTAAAAGATTAAACATAAACATATTTTAAAAAAAAAGAATACTTATTATAAATAAATATAAACTTTTATAACTACGAATAAAAAATAATAATAAACAATCGCCACTAATAACAGCAGAAAATAATTAGCGTAAAAAGGGTTAAATAAAAAAAATCGAAATCTAATATTTACAGTAAGCCTAAATATAATGCGCGTAATTATAAAAAGGATATAAAAACGTTTAATAGCGAAAAGCCCGATGAATTTAAATTGATTTAATATATTGTCATTATCTAATTCGAATTTTTTGTTACGACATATTAAAAAACGAGTTGCGATCTTGTGTAACTTGCTAGCTTCTATAGTACGTTATAAAATGTGATAATATTATTCATTTTATAATAATTTTCTAATTAAACCGAATGGTAGTTTTTGTAATAGTCGAGCATGAAAAAAACGCTTCGAAATTTTAATATTCGTTTTAATGTATTTATTAAAGTATTTAATTTATTTTAAACTTAGTTTATTTATTATTTAGCCGTTTTAGTTTATAGTGATTTTTTAATTACGTAAAAGTGAGTTATCGGGGAATAAGTAGATAATATAGTTTTTTTTAACGAGGATAATAAATAAAGATAAAACTTAATCTTAAAATTAATAACTTATATTATTATTAATTATCTTCGATTTTTTATTATATTTATTTAAATCTTTTACCTTGTTTAATATTAGTAATAAGTATGCCGGCTGTTATAAAAAGCCTTATTAAAAGTTATTTTTCGTCGAAATTATAAATATTTTTCTTTCCGTTATTATAGTTTACTATTATAGCCCGACAAAGATTAAATTATTTACGAAATACCTTTTTGTTTTCGCATATTTTAAATTTTTCTTACGGTTTAATTAATCTCCATACGTTTCGCGACGCGTTATATAAGTAATAAATTTGCCATATTTTTAATATATTAAAGCCGGATAAGATACATTCGCGTTTTTAAGTTAAGGATCCGTTGTACGATTGATTTTTTTTCCGGTTATCGTAAGGTTTCGCGAATTCGATATAACGTTATATCGTACAGTTATACCAGTATATCGAGTTTTTAAGTTAAATTTAATTTAGGATTTTTTGTAAGGCGTTTTATGTTAATAATGTAAAAATTAATTAATTAAAGAGAGTTAGTAAAAAGGTTAAAAAAACTACCCAGCTCGCTTATGTAGTACGTTATATTATTTTGAAGCTATGTTTTATTTCACTATTACCAAAGGATTAGTTCGAAAATCTGAAACGCTTAAAACCGTTTCGCGGTAGGTATAAGTCTTTTCTTCGACATAAGTAAATCTTCCGTCGGGCTCCAGACCAGCTACTGGCTTGGCGATATATATGCGCGAAGCTCGGGACTATATTGGGCTCTAGATCTGCAGCATCTGCTGAAGGGGCGTGGTAGGGCCCGCGGCCTTACAGGCACGCACGATACCCATTGACTAAACTCGGGGAGAGTTGTCTTGGGCTGGTAGCATCTTCTTAAACATTCAGAGACCAGAAAAGCCACGCGGCTGCGTTGGTGCCTTATCCCTAAGAAACCCAGTCCTTTCGTGCTATGTTTTCTGCGCGCATTCCAGCGGAAACGCCGCATAAGACAGCGTAAGACGTCGCAAAGCTCGAGGAATTGCCTCTTAGAGCTCGTTTAACCACCTTATAGCGAACGAGGTGGCGACATTTTAGATTGGCGGAACTCCACATGTAAAGGTCTAAAGTGATCCGGCACTGTACATGCGAGCTCAGTCCGGATAGACTGTTCGACTGTTCGAATTTTACGCCATAGGCGGCAGCTTTATCGTCTACGCCTAAGGTGGCTTGAAGCTGTTGGTTCGTGCTGAACCTCATTCCCCTGACCGTACTTCATTCGCATCACGCTACACTGCATTACCCAGCCAATGTAATGTAGGGAATCGACTCGGGAAGTGGTCTCCTTCCTTATCGCATAGCGCGCATACTGCGGTACTGTACGCTATTGCTGGTTAAAAGCTTTTCTATCCCGTAGCCCACTGATACCCCGTAGATTCCGACCTAGCAACCTGCGTTGTACGGTTCTAGAGGGGCGCACGTACCAATGCACACCCCCCCCATTTGCACACCCTAGCTGTCCCACAACAAATAACACCTTCCTTTTTACAACAACAACAACAACTCGACCAATTATTGTCGGAATTGCTTCAGACTTTGAAAATGGATCATGATCGCGAGTATCGACTAGCCCGAGCAGGAATGGACGTTGAGAACGGCCTCCCAAAGAAACGCGCAGCCCTCAAATAGGGTGTTGATCGAACCACCCTGACGCGAAGGATGGGTGGGCAACAGGAGCGTCATAAAGCTCAAGAAACGCAACAACGCCTAACACCTTCCGAAGAACGCTTCCTAGCCTTATGGATCAAGAACGAAAAAGCTGCTGGACGCGCTCCGACGAAGGTTAAGGTTTTTGATTTTGCTTCATGTATCCTGGAAGCTCGTAAGGACCTGACGGGTATAGGGAAGCATTAGATCGACAGCTTCTTAAACCGCAACAACAATATATCACTCAAAAATTTACGCGCTCTCGAATCCTCCCGAGCTAAAAAAAGCCAGCCACAAAAAATCGCGACGTTCTACGAGTCCCTCGGCGGCGAGATCAACCGAAAAAAGGTCAAGCCTAAGAATATCATCAACCTAAACGAGAACGGCGTCCAAAAAGGCGAAAGCAGTACGGGCAAGGTCCTAGGAAACGTCTTACGCAAAGGCGCCGAGGTTAAGAAGTCCAAATCCACAACCTGGGTATCCGTCCTTAAAGGTATATACGGAAACGGCGAAAAGTTAACATTACTTATAATCTTCACAAGGGAGTCGCTTTAGGCCCAATAGTACCCAGATATAATTATTCCTTGGGTATATGATAATACACCGTTAGGCTGGAACAACTCGAAAATAACTTTGCGATAACTTTACGAGGTCCTATAGCCAAAAACGCAGATTAAAAACGACTAACGTATCGTCCTTTTAAACGGCCATACCACCTATATTACGGTTCCCTTCATATTTTTCTACTATATACACAAAATATAACCAATATATATACCTTCACACATTTCCCATTTAACGCAGCCGTTAAACGTTATGGTATTTTCCGCGTTAAAACATTATTATCACCTAAATACGCATAAGTGGCAGTCCTACGATACGTCCGCACCTATATCAAAGCAAAAGTTCCTCAAGGCTTACCACGACGCTTCCCTAAAGGCCTTCACTTTATCCAATATCCGTTCAAGCTTTTTCCGGGCGGGAGTTATACCATTCGACCCTAAAAAGGTCCTATCAAACCTAAAGTTAATTAACATCAGCCGTCGGCCAGTTACCCCCAAGAAAAACAACCGTCAGAAGCAACCCCAAAACGTATTTTTCACCCCGAAGCAAAGCCAGAACCTTAAGCGCCAATCTAGGAAGTTAAAGAACGAACTAAACGAAGCCAAACGCGATTTTAGGACCTTAATCAACAAAGCTGGGAAAACGATTAACCTCCAAACCGCAAAAATCGCGAGCTTAAGGTACCAACTTCGCGAGAAAAACTTCGAAATCGAAGCTTTAACGCCCGTACCCAAAAAGAAGGTTAAAACTACGGACCCTAATAAGCGTTACGCAAAGTGGCAGGATATATGGGAGTCTAGGAATAGCCTCAAGGAACGGCAGGCGGCGTTAACCGCGAAGAAGAAAACCCTTAACGCCCTGGCGAAGGAATTCCCTGAATCTCATGATGCCCATGAAGCTCCCGGTGTAAATTATCATAAAAGAGCCACTTCTGTATGAATAGCTAGTAAATTGGGTTGTAAAACAACAATTTGTTCTCAGGGGTGGGCCCGGTTTGGGGTGTGCAAATGGGGGGGGTGTGCATTGGTACGTGCGCCCCTCTAGACATATAATACGTAACAACCCCCCCCAGGAATTCGGGAATTTGTTCAAATTGTCTTGTCTTGAGAAATTCCAATCGAATCCAGAACTTCCTCTTCAACCGAACTAAGAAGTTGCCGGGTACGGAGTTATCGTTATGGCCGTGCCGATTCGAGTCGCAGTCACCCAGGCGGAGCCCGTCTACCTCGACCTAGCGGCCTCTATCAAGAAAGCATGCGGTCTCATCGCTGAAGCCGCCAAAAATGGGGCGAAGCTTGTCGCCTTCTCGGAATGTTGGCTCCCGGGTTACCCAGCGTGGATTTGGTAAGCCCTTCTCAACGGCCCCCCACAAAAGCTCACGTTTCGCTCCCTCAAGTCCTCAGTTTACCTTGATTTATTTTTGTGACATAGGGCACGCCCGGTCGATGTCGAGTTGCAGACGCGATACACCTACAATGCGCTGCCAGTCCAATCGCAGGCGATGGACCTGATCAAGGCCGCCGCCAAGGAGCACTCCATCGCTGTGGTCCTCGGCTTTGCCGAGCAAAGCCCCTCCCATAGCGTCTACATCTCCCAGGCCATCATCTCCCCCCAGGGCGAGGTCCTTATGCACCGGCGAAAGATCAAGCCCACCCACATGGAGCGCACCGTCTTCGGTGACGGATCCGGCACCGACTTGAACAATGTCGTCGAGGTCGACTTCGGCCCCGAGCACGGCAAGATCAAGGTGGGATGCCTGGCCTGCTGGGAGCACACGCAGCCGCTCCTCAAGTACAACACCATCTCCTGGGGCGAGGTTATCCACGTCGCCATGTGGCCGCCCCTCGACCCCATGCCCGGCGCCGACCACCCCGGCCTCTGGAGCATGACGGCCGAGGGGTGCCAGAACCTGTCCCAGACGTATGCCATCGAGAGTACCACCTATGTGCTCCACAGCACTTCGGTGTGCTCGCAAAAGGGCGTTGACGTGCTCAAAACACAGGAAGGGATCATTTGCCGGGAGCCGGGTGGTGGACATAGTTGCGTCATTGCTCCCGATGGGCGACGCTTGACAGCGCCTCTCGGCGACGGGACTGGCGTGACGGAAGGTGTGGTGTATGCTGATCTGGACCTAACAAAAGTCGTCGCGACACGGGGCTTCTTGGACATCGTCGGCCACTACAGCCGACCTGACCTCCTATGGCTGGGCGTGGACAGACGGCAAAAGGAAGTCGTCGTTGCCAAGCGATCCAAGTCAATGGGTCGCGAAGAGGAAAAGGACGAGGCCTGATAACGTGTCACATGTATATATACCTGCCTTGATTACGTATCTCGCCTTATTATCCGGCCCTTTCTCCAGCTTCTTGGCATTTAAACAGTTGGCAAGATTGTCATCGAAACAGACGGCTCTCTCGCGCAATGCCAGAGCTACGGATATAATCATAGGAAGGAATACGAATGGATAGCAAGCCAGACGTAGCAATAATATGAAGTTGACTTCGGGTACTGTGCGGTGGCCTTGGATCGACGCATTTTGCTCTGAGCGCACGGCAAGCATCCAAGTCAATGGCCAAGATTGCTACCAGCCCTCTGAGACTCCGCAGATAACGCATGAATATCGGAGAGATTCACACAAATATGTACGGGCTGCTAGGAGACCATGGCAGAAAACGTCAATAGATTATATCATATAACATATGGGCCCTTCAGGCCTAGCCCCAGGGTTAATAAACTCTGTCCGTCTGTCTGTTACATTGTCCCGGGTTAACTTTATAATGCCAAGATATTCTGGTATCTGAAACCGAGTGGGGCTTGTAGGTTCTAAGCTGGAAGGCGGCGACTGCGAGGCTCTTCGGACGGTGATAAACTGGGGGAATTTTGCTGGCTACATGATGCACGACGTTTACATGGACACTAGAGTCGTCAACTTGAGGTATATTGCCATGGCACCAGGAATTCCAGATATATCTGATCCAGCTCGAGCTCACCACGCATTTATGCTGGCTGATGCCACTGATCAAGGCCCAACGGCTCGATGGCTCCTCGATCGGTTCTTTTCTCCGCCAACTCATGGCATATTGCGAACTCCGCATACAAATGTCACCTGGATCAGCTTGGGAGTATCATTACCAGCATATCAGGCACATGGAGCATTAATGATATACTCGGCAGCCACCATGGAGTCTCTCAGCCCACGCAGAAGATTGAGTACGCAGTTATCGCTGTCAGATCTAGTAGCAGTTCAATCGCCTAGGGCACATCCTAATCGACCGTTCTAGCCAAGTCTTAGTCTAAGTGCTACACCCAGATGACCTTGGGCCTTAACGCTGTCGAACAACGGAGCGATGCGGCGCACAGGCGAAACGACGAACGGGATTTGCTGCGTGAACAACACACTGCAGACATCAGCCTGCAGTTCAGCCACTATTAGTAACATATCGTATGCTAGGACAGTTAGGCTCCAACGCTGGGCTTATCCGAGCGCCTAATCATTCCATCCGACGAATCTCTTGCGTGTTGTTCCTAGGCTGCAGAGCGCGGGGGAGACCCCAAGACCACCAAAATCATGACATGGCACGCTTGGACCAAACTGCGTTCCCATTTGTCCAGCTCCTTGGGCTTGTTAGAGCACCCATTCCGTCCAACAGATGGGTAGGGCAGCAATGCGGGGTGTGGCAGGTGTGCGAAGAGGCAGGCTGTGCGAGAAGGTACACCGACAGGACAAAAGTCTGGACCCGCCCCCTATTTTTTACCACTAAAATGGTTTAAGGTTAACGACATTTTGTAACTCGGAACAAATTTCTAAAATTACAATAAAATAAAATTCGGAAGTGATCTAAAGCATATATATATATATATATATGTTCAAATCTAGTTGTTAAAAGCGTTAATAAACAAGGTATTATATGCGAAATATAAATTATTAAATTTTCTCGTAGTAAAAGATAGAAATTAGTAATATAACGACATACATACAACTATATCGGCAATAATTTGCTATACACTTTAAATCCGTCCTCAATTTAATCCCTTACCCAATTTGTACTTAAAAGTCTGTTAAATGCGGCCTTTGTTATATTTTTAGTAATTTTTAATCGAATATAATACGTGGGAATACGGAGAGCTTTAGTTATAAATAGGGTGTAGGACCAGACTTTTGTCCTGTTAGTATGTTTCTCGGCTGAAGAGCAAGAATACTCGAGCGCATAATAATTAGATGAGAAGTGCAACCACATTTGTCGGGGTTTCTGAACGTGTCCCTCATGTCTACACAGCTCCAGTTTGACCATGCTTGACTCCGCCCTACCAGAACATCTCCGGTGTACTCGCACTCGACCAGCAAAAACGCCCCCTGACTTCCGGCCCCCTTATCCAGCATACAGCGCGCGATTCCCCGAACATGTTTCCGAATTGGTAATGGCCATTGTTGGAGCGCAATACAAGACAGCCTCTGATGCCGATGGAGCGGCCCAATCGACGCTATCGACGTTCCTGACGTCCTCGAGCAGCCCTCCCTCGTTCTTCGAATGGGCGTCCGTTACGGACAACAAAGACTGTTACAACATCTCAGCTCTGGCTTACTGGTCGAGCAAGGCCGCCTACGAGGCTTGGGCCGAGCAGTCGGGGTTCCGGGAGTGGTGGCAGGCGCTTAGACCAGAAGACTGTCAGCACGGATGGTTCCTCGAGGTTTTCTTCCCGATATTGGAGCGCTTCGAGACCCTGTTCAACACTAACGAGGTGCCCGAAGGCTCTGCCCATATGAGAGAAGGTATGAGCGGGGCTGTCCAGGAGCATGCATATTGGGGCAGCATGCGCGACCGCATTCCCGCTTGTCAGACCGACGACCTTACAGGCACCAAGGCTACAGCAGACGATTTTAAAGGCCTTCGGACATCGGGCATTGGCGGTCGAATCAGCATCTCCGGCAAAAAGAATCTTGTTGTCATACGTTCTGGGCAGGACTGGCTCGACACGTCCCCAGAAGAACGAGAGCTTTACCTTGAGACGATGCACCCGGTGTTGGCCAAGGGCATGAACTTTCTGCGAGATCATGGCAACGAAGTGGGCTGCTATAGCTGCCGTTTCATGGATATTATCGACCCAGCTACAACAAAGGCCGATAAAGACCGCACTTTTGGGCTGGCCTATTTTGACGACCTTGCCTCTCTCGAGAGTTGGTGCAAAGAGCACCCGACTCACCTCGCCATCTTTGGTGGTTTCCATCAGTATGCGAGGAGATTGCAAAACAATGTCACCCTCCGTGTTTTTCATGAAGTAATGGTTCTTGAACCTGAGCAGCAACTTTTTGAGTATGTTGCTTGCCATCCGGGAACTGGGATGCTCGTGACCGCCCAGTAGATAGGTAACATTTCGACGTTGTATGGATGCTAGGTAGATGGATTAGCAGTTAGATAATTCTTAGCGTCAGAGCGCCAAGGCCGTTCATTTATACCTTTCTGTCCTAGGCAACATATCTCCTCCCTCCTCATCATAATCGTCTCAGTGAAACCCACCAACCAACAAAGTCTTGTCCGTACAGGGACACCTGTACGAGCACCCTGAACTTCAGAAACCCCGCATCTCCGGCTAGACACGTCACAAGTATCCAGAGTATCGCATCTTGGAGCAGACAAAGATGGTACAAACGATGCAACGACGACAAGAAACAGGTGTCTGAGGAGCTACGGCTGGTCCACGAGCGCTTGAACACCATGTATTAGATCACCAGCATAATCTCAATTTGGAATCCTCTAGGTCCCCTCATGCTCATCAATGATATTGTGCTCCACGTCGGATTCAGGGTGCTGAAGTTCGTCGTCCGGCACGTTAGCTCTGAAGCCGAGGCTTGTTAGGGCAACGATTGACACCCTCTCGACCGCGCCTGGCATCTTGTACAGAACGGCGCATCAAACGACAGCGGACCACCCGTTTGACGAGGTCAGTCGGGCTTGTGCCTTTTTATTGGATACAAAGAGCCTGGAAAGGTCTTTGAATCTGTACGCGTAAGCGTATACGTCATATAGTCTTTCTAGAGCCTTCTGGGCCCATATCAACAGCTATGACGCTATACCTAACACTGTTGGAATCCTTAGGCTTCGGCGAATATAAATACGGCCATATCTCCCAGCTAGGTCCTCTAGTTAGCTAGAAATCTTTAGAGTTCAATAACTAATCCCTATATACTGCTTCCTTATACTTCTGCTATGATACCAGTAATCTTTTCACTTCCCATTGACCTTTTAAACTTTTGCAACCGGCAAACTTGGCTATGACTGACGTTTCTTCGGGCTGGCTCTAAAGGCCGCGATGAGGAAGATCACCTTAGGCTGTCCCCTGGTTTCCCGCATAACCTCGTCAATTTGCTTACGGACAAGCTTCGTGGCAATTACTAGAGAGTTAAAAATCTAATCGAGTACATTCCTATAATAAAGATAAGTAAAGCTTAATATAATAAAACTTAAACGTTCAATTTATTTTATTAAGAGTAAAGTTTTACTATACTTATACAAACGACGTTATTTAATACAATCTGATATAACGAAAAATAAAAAAAGAAATAAAATAAAAGTAAAGTATTATAATACGAACGGCTAGGCCTCAGAAAACGTTCTCTTAGCAAGACCGAAACAGGACCCAAGTAGGATAGGTCACGTAGAATGCATTTACTTAAATTAAAAAATCCATCTTAATCCATTTAAAAATATATATACTCGTTATTCCGTAATTAAAAAACGATAACTTGCAATATAATTTCGTTACCTAAAATACCTTTAATATTACAAAACGTAATTAAGTTACCCTTATTACTTATTGTCTAATTTCTTACGATATTCCTACCAATATAAACCCGTACGTTTAGTGTTACGACCCTATAAGAGGGAGGTCTCGGAAACGGTCCCTTTAAACCGAAACAGGATCTAAGTGGATCAAATTACGTAATGGATTACCGACTCACCAAAAATAATCCAGTAAGTGGGATTACCGACTTACTAAAAATAATCCAGTAAATGGGATTACCGATTTACTAAAAATAATCTAATAATTAAAATTACCGATTTACTAAAAATAATTTAATAAGTTAGGATAAATATATACGTTCGTTAATTTTATAATTAAATAATAATAATTTATAATATAATTTCGTTACCTAAAACATTTTTAATATTACGAAACGTAACTAAATTATTTTATTATTTAAATTTTTATAATATTTTATTAACATAAACTCGTCGACTTAGGTTTAATAATTAATTAATTAACTTAATCGTTATACGTTATAAGCTTTTATTTAATAATACCGTTAAACTTTAAATAATATCTTAATAATATATTTACTAACAAATAACTAACTTATCAAACCTTTAAAAATAATAACATAAATTTAAATAAAAAAAACAAATACTTATTTTAATTAAGGAAAATTTTTTTTAACGTTTAAATTTTATAAATTAACGTATTACCTAATTCGAACGTAATAATACGGAACTTACCTTAACCTTTTAAGCTATTCGAATTTTCTTAAAACAAACTTAATAAATTCTTAAGGAAATACCGATCTAATTAATTTTAAATAAAAAATTAAGAAAAATATTAAAACCTCTTAAACCCGAATCTTTTAATAAAACGTCCACTAAATTATAATTATTCCTTACCTAATATCGAACATATTTTAGGTATTTACTAATACGATTTGCTACTTTAACAATATAAATCGAATTCGTAGCCGAACGACTTTCGGAATACGTAATTACTTAATTTAAACCCGTTATACGGAAATATATGATAATTCTCTTAAAATAATAAAACCTTAAAGTGGTATAAATTTATAGTAATTATAAAACGTTCGAATAAATTTTTTAAAAATTTTTTAGAATAATAAACGAAAAAACGAAAACCGAAATAAAGATTTAACAATTACGCCAAAAAAATTTACCTTTAAATACGGTAATGAAATAATTTAACTTTTTTCAAAATTTAATTAAAAACCAAAAATTTTAATAACTTAATTTTTTAACAACTTTAAACGGAAAGTTTAAAAAAAATTATTTAAGAAAAATCAACCGAAATACTTAACCGATTACATTATTATAGCTGTAAAAAGTAATAATCGGCAATACGCCTGGCGAATTCGCAACGCCAAAAGAAAAAATAACAATAAATTATAATATAACGCTAATACCAATATACCTAAACGATAAAATACCGCACATAAAACCAAACCTGGCCCTATAGAAATCGGCGTTATCTAAAAACAAAACAAACAACATATCGAAAACTAAAACTATGGCAAAACTAGTTACAGGGCCAAAAAATGTAAAACATTTAAAAAATCTCAACAAAACCAACTATGAACTCCAGTACTTACAGAATAACCCTTAAATAATATAAGGGGAAAAACGGTTACCATAATATACCGCGAAGTTATAATTAAACCTTTAGATAAAATAAAAAAATAACTATAAAAATATTAAATATAAATAAAAGCGGTTTACCCTTATACTTTTAATCGATATATAAGAAAGCACCCTTTTTATTATTAACGATAACAATATCCGGCCTATAAGGAATAAAAATAAGCTATCTACCTACGTATTGTACGTATAACAGAAAAAAAATTTGATTTTCCTAATTAAACCGGGCGAAATAAGCAGAACGAACGATAATACCGTTATTTTCGTATTATGCGTTTTTAGAAAAATATCGATTAAATTATGGCGCCTTACAACTAGCTTATAAAAAAAATAATACCCTAATAAAAACCCTTTTATTATTACGAAAGATGTAAATATTTATTATAGGAAAAAAAAAACGTATTAATAAAACGCAATTTAGCTATACGACAACAAATCGCAAACCTTCACTTTCAGCTATTTATTACTATAAATCCATAGAAAAAAAAGGGAACTTTAATTAACTAAAAGGAAATTATTAAAAACTTATAAGGAAAAAATAAAAATATTCCCATCTGGGAAATAACCTATATCATAAAAAAACAGTTTACCAAATAAGATTAAAAAATACGACAATAAGCAAAAGAAATACTTTAATTAAAAAAAATAATAAAGATATAAAAATTTCGAAATATACAATTTTATAAAAATATAAAACTTTACGTAGTACGTATTAATAAATTAGAACCATAAATGGAATAATAACGATACCTAATTAAATAATTACAAGATTAAATCGACGATTTAAGAAAACGAACATAACGGCTTAAATAACTTCCAAAAAAACCGAGCCCCTTATAAAAAAGCCGCGGGGAGGCGAAACTTAAAAAAAATAAAAAGAATTCCTAAAAAAGGTTTTAATAATAATAAAAAATAACAAAAATCCTATTACATTAAAAATACGAATTAAAATATATTAATATACCGCCAGGATAAATAACGGAACTTTAAAAAATAATTATATTACGCCTAAAATAGTTAATTAATTTAGATTACCATAAAAATATAAAAAAAACCTTTGTATTGCGAATACCGCCAAAAGTTAACCATTTTTCTATAATAATAAAAAAGTTATACGCGAAATTAATTATTTCTATATTATTATATTAAAACAATATATAACTATTAATTTCGATATTATATTATTAAAAAATTACGATATAATTTTAAAAATAATATAGTTACGTTAGTACAACCCTTGAATCGATTAAATAACTAACTAGGTAAAATTTTTTTTACGGTTTAACGATAAACACTAAAAAAGAAAAAACAAAAATTTTAATATTCGATTAAAAATAACGATAAATACTGGCATAAAAATACGATAAAAAGTTTATTACTTATAGGAAAACAACATAAAAAAAAAGTATTATAAAAAGAATTTAACGTATTATTACTATTATTAAAATAAAATTACGGTAATTAAAGAACAACTTATTACAACTAACCCCAAAAACAAAAAAATTAACTAATATATTACCATAATATTATAAATATAAGAAATTGTTTAACAAAAAATTTAAAATAAAATTACCTAAATATAACGAATAAAATCATAAAATTATCCTTAAGAAAAAAATATTAACCAAGTTTTACTTTATTTATAATCTTAATAAAATAAAGCTATAAATATTCCGAAAATACCTAAAAAACCGACTTAAAAAAATAAATTCAATTATCTAAATTATTAACCGGTTACCTTATATTTTTCGTACATAAAAAAAAACCGCAAATTACGGTTAATTATAAATTATCGATAATTTAACAATATTACCATTAAAAATCGAATATTATTACCGTTAATTAACAAAATAAAAAACCGCTTTTATAAAACATATTAATTTCTTATTATTAACTTTAAAAATAAATATAACTTAATTCGGATTAAAAAAGGCCATAAATAAAAAATAACATTTCGAACGAAATATAACTTTTACGAATATCTCGTTACCCTTATAAAATTTACCAACGTACTTATTACCTTTTAACGTATAGTAAATTATATTTTTCGAAAACATTTCGATATTTTTGTCATATATTACCTCGAAAACATTTTTATTTTTTCAAAAATTAAAATAATATAAAAAATACGTTCACAAAATATTATAATTATTACAAAACCTTCATTTGTTAATTAACGTAAAAAAAAGCTAATTTCATATATAAAAAGTAAAATATTTAAGTTATATTATTATTTTTAAATATATTAAAATTAACTTAAAGAAAATCGTTATAATCCTTAATTAAATATAATTTATTATAATTAAAAAAATACAAACCTTTTTCGGATTTATTAATTATTGTCGAAAATTTATTAAAAATTTTAACCGGATAATTATACCCTTTAATATATTTATACGAAAAAAAGAAAAGTTTTAATAAATATCAAAAACGAAAAAAATATTTTAATAAATTAAAAAAATTATTATAAGTGAATTAATATTAATTATATACGATCCTAACCGCTTAATAAATTAAAAACCGACGCGTTAAATTATATTTTAAGCGCGGTAATCAAATAACGAAATAATTAAAATATTTTATATTTTATTACTTTTTTTTTATAAGTTGCAAAAACCAGAATTATGTTATGTTATCCTTAATAAGAAATCTTTAATTATTATTAAAATAATCCGCAAATTTAAATACTTTTTTAAAAATAATTAATATTAAATTAAAATTTATATAAATTATAAAAATTTTACTTAATTTATTACGACCAAAAAATTTATAATTCAATAATTTCGTTACGGTAAAAAATTAACAGAATACGATTTTGTTATTATTTATCGTAAAAACTTAAAAAACGGTAAAGCTAACGGATTTAGCAAACGACCAAACTTCGAAAAAGAAATAATTAAAATTAATTACGTAATTTTTAATACTACCAAAAAAATATTTATACCCCCGATAAATCGTTATAATAATAACCGCATTACCCGATATATATAAGGTAATTAAAAACTTTAATATATATATATACGAAATATAAATAACTTATTATTCGTACAAATACCAAAAAATATAAGGAATACTTTATACGAAAAATATACGAATACGTTTTATACGGGCATCCAGAAAATGGAAAAATATTAAAAAGGTTATAACGATTTTATTGTTTTCCAGAAATAAAAAAAATAATACAGAAAATAATAAAATAATACGGTATATACGTTAAAATAAAAATACGACGATATAAGCCTTACGAAAAATTACAATTACTCTTAATCGCAAAACAACTATAAAACTTTATTACGATAAATTTTATTATTAAACTTTTTTTATTAAAAAACCTTATTACGGATATATATTATAATAGTATTTTTCTAGTTATTAATCGATTTACGATGTTTTTTTTATTTTTTACCTTATAACAAAAATATAATTACCGAATAAATAATATATATTTTCTTTCGAAATATTTTTAACATATATAGGTTACTATACCACATTATTTCGGATAAAAATATAACGTTTATTTTTAAATTCTGGTAAAACTTAATAACTTAAATTAACTTAAACCATAAATTATTTAACGCGTTCCGATTATAAATAAATAAATAAATAAAACGATAAAATTAAATATTTAAAATATATTTGCGATATAATATTAACTACGAACAAAATAACTAAATTAAAAAATTACCAATAACTTAAATAACTTATAATACCAGTTACAATAAAAATATTAAAACGATACCATCTATTACCAATTTTAGATTTATTTCAAAAATTTACAAAAAATTACAAAAAAAAGAATTACTTAATATTAAAATTATTTTTATATCGGAATAACTTAACCAATTTTACTAAAAAATAAAAACGAAACTTAAATTCGTACGTAATTAAATAAGGAAATATTATGACCAGAAACGGTTAAAAAAAATTAAGCTTTTTAAAGGGAAAAATGGTTTACCTAATTACCAAAAAATCCAAACAAAATAACTAAATAAAAAACTCGATTTTAAATACATCGGCTTTTATAAAATTATTAAAAAAATTTCAAAATATAATTATTAATTAAATTTACCACCTAAAATTAAAATCCAGCCAGTTTTTCATATATCTTTATTTAAATTAACAACAAATACTATCAAAATATATACGAAACAAAATAATGTAAAAATACAAAACGAACAAAAATATGAAATAGAAAAAATTTTAGACATATAAAAAGTTAATAAACTTACTTAATATCTAATTAAATGGAAAAATTACGCCATCTTAAAAACTTTCTAGGAACCCGTTAAGAATTTTACCGGCGTTTAACGCCTGCTAAAAAACTTTTACTAATAACGCTTAAAGCGTCGGGAATTATAACGCTCCAATCGACGTCCGACAAAAAACATGGCCCAGGGTGTTACGACCTTACAGGAAGGAGGTCTCGGAAACGGTCCCTTTAAACCGAAACAAGATCCAAGTAAATTAAGTCACGTAATAAATCATCAACTTACTAAAAGTAATCCAGTAAGTAAAATTACTAACTTAACAAAAATAATCTAATAAATAGGATTACCAATTTATTAAAAATAATTTAATAAATAAGATAAATATATATAATTATTATTTCCTTAGTTAAATAACGATAACTTGTAATATAATTTCGTTACCTAAAATATTTTTAATATTACGAAACGTAATTAAATTATTTTATTACCTTATTATTTAATTTCTTATAATATTTTATTAATATAAACCCGTCGATTTAAGTTTAATAATTAATTAATTAACTTAACCGTTATACGTTATAACTTTTTATTTAATAATACCGTTAATATTTAAATAATATCCCGATAATATGTTTATTAATAAATAACCCGCTTACCAAACCCTTAATAACAATAATATAAATTCGGACGAAAAAAAAATAAACCCTTACTTTTATTAACGAAAAGATTCTTCGACGTTTAAACCTTATAAATTAACGTATTAATTAATTTAAACGAAATAATACGAAACTTATTATAACTTTTTAAACTATTCGAGCTTTTTTGGAATAAATATAACAAAACCCCGGAAAAATACCGGTTTAATTAATTTCGAACAAAAAACTAAAATAAATATTAAAACCTTTTAAACTCGAACTTTTTAATAAAACGTTTATTAAATTACAGTTATTGCTTATTTAATATCGTACATATTTTAAATATTTCCTAATATAACTTATTACTCCAATCGTACGAGTTAAATTCGTAATAAAATAACTTTCGGAATATACAATTACCTAATTTAAATTCGCCATAAGAAAACATATATTAATTCTTTTAAAACAACAAAACCTTAAAATAATACGAATTTACAATAATTACGAAATATTCGAATAAACATTTTAAAAAAACTTTAAAATAATAAACGAAAAAACAAAAACCAAAAAAAAACCCAACAATTACGATAAAAAAAATTTACCTTTAAATACGGCAACGAAATAATCCAGCTTTTCTTAAAACTTAATTAAGGATAAAAAGCTTTAATAACTCGATTCTTCGACGGCCTTAACCGAAAAATCTAAAAAAAGTTATTCAAAAGAAATCGACCAAAATATTTAACCGATTATATCGCTATAGCAGTAAAAATCGATAATCGGTAATACGCCTAGCGAACTCGTAATACCAAACGACAAAAACGACAACAAATCGCGGCATAACGCTAATACCAATATATTTAAACGATAAAATATTACACATAAAATCGAACCTACACCCAGGGAAATTAACGTTATTCAAAAACAAAATAAGCAACGTATCGAATACTAGAACTGCGGCAAAACAAATTATAAGGCCAAAAAATGCAAATTACTTAAAAAACCGCAGCAAAATAAACTATGAACTCCAATACCTATAGGATAATTATTAGATAATAAAAAAAGGAAAACAATCACCATAATACGTTACGAAATTATAATAATTAAACTTTTAAGTAAAATAAAAAAATGGTTAGAAAAATATTAAGAATAAACAAAAACTATATCCCTTAATACCCCCAATCGATATATTAGAAAACACCTTTTTTATTGCTAACGATAATAATATTCTAACCATAAGAAATGGAAATAAGCTATTTACCTACGTATTATACGCATAACAAAAAAAAGATTCGATTTTTTTAACCAAACTAGTTAAAACAAATAAAATAAGTAATAATACTACCACTTACATATTATGCGTTTTCAAAAAAAAAAAAAAAAATCGATTAAATTATAGCATTTTATAACTAACCTACCGGAAAATAATACTTTTATGAAAACCATTTTTGCTATTTCGAAAAATGCAATTATTTATTACCAGAAAAAAAAAACGCCTTAAAAAAGCGTAACCTATTTATACGATAACTAATCGTGAACTTTTACCTTTAACTATTTACCACTATAAACCCGCAGGAAAAAAAAGAAATTATGATTAATTTAAAATAAATTACCAAAAATTTATAAAAAACGGATAAAAATATTTCTACTTAAAAAATAACTTATACTAGAAAAAAACAATTTACTTAATAAAATTAAAAAATGCGACAATAAACAAAAAAAATACTTTAACTAAAAAAAAAAAATAAAAATGCAAAAATATTAAATTATACGCAATACGTATTAATAAATTAAAACCACAAATCGAATAATAACGACATTTTATCAAATAACTGCGAAACCAAATCGACGATTTATGAAAACGAATATAACGGTTTAAACAGTCCCCAAAAAAACCAAGCCCCTTATAAAAAAACCGCAAAAGAACGCAACTCAAAAAAAAACCAAAACAATTCTTAAAAAAGGGTTTAATAATAAGAAAAAATAACGAAAATCATTTTACATTAAAAATTCGAATTAAAAGATATTAATATACCGCTATAATAAATAAATAAATTTTAAAAAATAATTATACTACGCTTAAAGTAATTAACGGATTTAAATTACCATAAAGATATAAGAAAAACCTTTATATCGCGAATACCGCCGAAAGTTAACTATTTCTTTACGATAACGGTAAAATTATACGCGAAATTAGTTACTTCGATATTATTACGTTAAAATAATATATAACTATCAATTTCGACATTATACCGTTAAAGAATTATAATATAATTTTAAAAATAATATAATTACGTTAATATAACCCTTTAATCAACTAAACAATTAACTAAATAAAATTTGTTTTACGATCTAACGATAAATATATAAAAAGAAATTTTTAATATTTAATCGAAAAAAACGACGAATATAAATATAAGATTACAACAAAAACCTTACCACCTATAAGAAAACGACATAAAAAAAATACCACAAAAAAGTTTGACGTATTATTATTACTATTAAAACGAAATTACGATAATTAAATAATAACTTATAACAACTAACCCTAAAATCAAAAAAATTAACTAAGATACCACCGTAATACCACAAATATAAGAAATTATTCAATAAAAAACTTAAAACGAAATTACTTAAATATAACGAATAAAATTATAAAATTATCCTTAAAAAAACATTAACCCAATTTTACCCTATTTATAATATTAATAAAATAAAACTACGAATAGTACGAAAATACTTAAAAAATCGACTTAAAAAAATAAATTCGATTATCCAAATTATTAGCTAATTATCTTATATTTTTTATACCTAAAATAAACGGCAAATTATAACTAATTATGGATTACCGATAACTTAATAATATTATTATTAAAAACCGAATACTTTTAACCTTAATTAACGAAATAAAAAATCGCTTTTACGAAACATAATAATGTATTATTTTCAACCTTAAAAACGGATATAACTTAATTCGGATTTAACAAAACTACAAATAAAAAATTACATTTCGAATAAAATACAGTTTTGACAAATATTTCGTTACCTTTATAAAATTTACTAATATACTTACTACCTTTAAACGTATAATAAACTATACCTTTAAGAAATATTTTAACATTTTTATAATTTATTATTTCGATAACATTTTTATTTTTTTCGAAATTAAAAAGTAATACGAAAAATATATTTATTAAATTTTATAATTATTTTAAAACTTTAATTTATTAATTAACCCAAAAAAAAGTTAATTCCATATATAAAAAATCGAATATCTAAATTATATTATTATTTCCGAATATATTAAAATAAAGTTTAAGAAAATCGTTATAATATTTAACTAAATATAACCTATTATAATTAAAAAATACAAACCTTTGTCGGATTTGTTAATTACTATCGCAAATTTATTAAAAACTTTAACCGGATAATAATATTTTTTAATATTTTTATACGAAAAAGAAAATCCCAATAAATACCGAAAATAATTTGTTTTTTTAATAATTTAAAGGAATAATTACAAATTAACTAATATTAATTATATACGATCTAAACCGCTAGATAAAGCTAAAAACCGACGCGTCAAATTATGCTTTAAACGTAATAATCGGATAATAAAATAATTAAAATATAT
>QJNV01000443.1:0-48599 GCA_004155935.1 Monosporascus sp. GIB2 | reverse complement strand
CCCAAAACCCCACCCCCTTTTTTTCTTTTTTTTTTTTTTTTAACCGTGTTGATTTTCCTAAAGGCTTTAGGCGCATCTATATGTAAGGGCTTCACCCAATGGTATTTCATATGCCCGTCCACAATATGCTTTACATCATCCTTGTGCATGCACTGCTACGTAGCAGTATGAGCTTTCCTATCGAAATTACGGGCGGCTAATCAGTGGTGCGTGCAAAGCTTTAATAATCGGAGATGCCCAATCTATCCAGAGCCGGAGTGGGGGAATGGTCCGGTGGTTCGGCATGCGAACGAGATCCAGAGAGCCCCGCGACGATCCGTTATTGGCACGTTTACTCTCGTAACCCTCCTCAGTTGGTTGGCGCTGCGTGGATTTGGTAGATCCCCGTGTAAGAGACGACGCTCATTCGACCAGCTTTTTGGATATATCACATTATATTGGTTCTATTCTTCTCATATAGGCGGTCCATTCGGCCGCATATTGCTACCGAAGGTCATACTGGGATCGGACCTTCCTGCCGTAATTAGACATGCGATGTGTGAAGCGGGGTCAGATAATCAGGATTCCCCTTTCGCGCAAGGTGCCCTGCGAAACTACAGGGCGTGGTCAATTGCATTGAAATGCAAGTCTCGTATACCGGGTCTGTCGTCCAAACTGGATATGCCTATCGATCTCCACTCATTTGAGTCGCGTACAGTGCCAGCCTCGATGGTGCAGCTTGTTCCCACTGAATGCCTTTTGTTTATGCAGGCTGAACTAGAGTTTTTGTAGCATAGGTTATATCAACCCGAACTTTTATGAAATTACGCTGGACCACTAAGTAATAGCCCTGGAGCCCTATATGCTCGACCCTCGATACTTCACACCGTCCAGTGCCGAGCAAAGGCGGGCCAAGAAGCGTGAGGCACAGCGCAAATACCGTAAGAGCACTGGGTCATCTACTGCTCACGGCCTGCGCCATGATCGGCCTACGAGTCCGCAGATACACAGACTAATAGAATTGTCATATCCAGGGCGTGGTATCCGCCTAAGTCCCAAGGCTTCAGCAGAGACCAAAAAGCATACCCAAGGCAAAAGAATGAGTCAGCCTCACGATTGTGGTAATCTCGCGAACGCCACGGCTACGAGTACACGCTACGGGGCTGATTGTAATGACAGCGAAGACGGACCCCAGAGTAGTGGTTTAATTCCACAGCGCGACCAGGCAACTCAGAGTGACCATGGCTGGAGCTTGATGGTGAATATGCCACCGTCACAGCCACGCGTGGTCCAACCGCAACCGCAACAGCAACAGCAACAACAGCTTCCTGGCAAATCCAGGCCGAAAGCCTTTTACGATGGGCAGACGAGTCGGACCTTTCCTTTGTCTCACTTCCTTGCTCGCCAAAAGACACTACCATTTCCAGACCAATTCGACGATATCTTTCCCAGCGACGGCTTCGCAAACGGCGACGGCGGGATGGTGGAGGGACTAGAGATTCAGGCATACCTGGATTCATCCAGCCCCACTAGCCCGACGAACAGTTCGAGCGACTGGCAGCGTTGCACGACGATACACGGAGAGATGAACGACGCTATACCACGGCGACCCCAACCTGTACACTGGAAGATTCATTCAGAGGTAGAAGGGCCATCTAGCAGACGTATAGGGATTCACAACTCGACTAATCACTGCATCGTACAGTCTTCCGCTGTTAGTGATGCCCGGAGCAGGAGCCAAATTACTAGTCTTGGTCAGCATGCTTCGACGCGGAATTCTCCACTCACGTATAGCAGCTTTGCAACAGTAGCACATGCAAATAGCGGGAGTCCATCGGCGAACCAAGGGGGTGGGGATCACTGGGAGAGGACAGCAGCCGCTTCTTCTAACCTTTCACCAAAGTTATGCCCTTGAGCCCCAACACCAACAGCTCAGCGGCCGGGTTACAGGGCTGCACGCCACTCTCCCAGGCAGTGCTGCTGGGAAACCTGAAGATCGTGGCGATCCTGGTCAGCAGGAGCGGCAATCCCAATGCGGCGAACGGGTCAGGACAGACAATCCTGCACATTGCCGTGCGGGAGGGCGATGCAGACGTAGTGGATTAACTGATAAGATGCGGGTCAAACTTAAACCAACGTGACGACGTCGGTAACACGCCACTACACCTGGCTGTGGTGAACGGACATGAGAAAGTTGTCGAAATGCTTGTGAATGCCGGCGCCAACATGGAGATCGCAAACGATTAGGGAGATAAGCAGTGCCGCAAGTACAGGTGTAAGGGATATAATAGTAGAGGATCTACAGCTGCTAAAACGCCACTTCAATAAGTCCTGTAATATACATGCAGAATGTAGAAGTATTCTTTAAGAAATATGAGAAAACGGTTGCTGTTAGCCGGTATTTAAAAAACTATTCGGAATAAGGCATTAAGAATTGCTATGAAACAGTGGTTGAAGGAAATTCTAAGACCTTGCCTTAGCGTACTTAGGCCTTCGTTAGTTCGTTTTTTAATTATCTTAACAATAGTTAAACTCTTTCTTTTTAACGTTAGGAATTAACTAATCAAATTTCAAATGCCCGGAATAAATTTAAGAGGCTTAAGTAGTAAATACGCAAATCAGCCCTCGTTTAACTTTTTATACATAGGATTTTAAATTCTTTTAAAAAAAGAGATTATAGCTTAATATTTAAGCCCTTGGAAAACCCGTTTGGTAAATATTAAATGTTTAAAACTTTAATGAAAGTTATATAACGTAAGTTAATCGAATGAAATTAATTTAATTATTAAGATAATGAAATAAATAAAAATAATTTTTTTTTATACTTTATCTATATGGACTTATAATTTAACTTTATAACATAAATTTTATAATTATTACAAACGTAATTATCTTTACCGTTTAATATCTAACGGGATAATTATGTATAAAAACCGTATAAATAGATTCAATTATGAATATTATAATTTAATAAGCTTAACTCTTTCGAAGCGGTCGAATAACGTAGCTAATAAACCCGAAGCAGGATAAAGTTACGTGATTAACTTAAACAAACTTCATACTTTTAATTAGTTCACTATAAGATTGGCACCTTAAGTTAGTAAAGCTATGGTAATAGTTTAAGGAAATTTAAGACGCTTAAAGGTGTTTTATCACTTAAGTAAAGGGTTAAGCCGGTTTAAATTTATTAAGTCAGAATTAACATTTATATATTCGTTAACTTTTATAATTAAATAACGATAATTAATAACATAACTTCGATATTTATAGTATTTTAAATATTACGAAACGTAATTAAGCTATTTTATTATGATTAAAACGATGCGATACTTTTATTAACATAAACCCGCACGTTTAAGTTTAATATTTACTTAAATAACTTAACCGTTATACGTTGGAAGTTTTCATTTAATAGTACCTTTAAACTTTAAGCAGTATTTAACGTTATTAAAATATCGATTAGAGTTTAAAGTACCCTTATCTAACAATTATAAGCTTATATTAATAAGTTAGAAAAAGAATTTAACGACTTGTTAATTAAATGAAAACCGTTTTAGCTATGTTAATAATTATTATTAAGATAATACTTAAAAAGCCGGAATTTTATAGCAGAAAGGGGAATTTATAATCTTTGTTTCATATAAATACACGTTGATTTATATTTGTCATATATTAATAAAATTCGAAATCAAAGTTTAATAATAAACGTATACCTTACAAAAAACCCGGTAAATTAATTTAAACCTATTATAAGAGATTTACTAAAAAAAAAGCCGAGGACGACCGGAAAAAAGTAACTACCGAGATTTTATCTTTGTTGTATCATAATTTTAAAAATAAAGTTTGTTTAAATATCAGCAATTCGGACGAAAGAAATTAACAGCTTAAAAAGTTTTTAACTTAAAACAAAAAGGGCTCGTATGTAAATACGTTGTTATTTTTAAACTTTTAGTTGTTAAAGCCAGGTGTAAAGATAAAAAAAGAAAACTTTAATCGAGGTATTTTATAAAGAACTTAAGGATAACGGTAAGGATAAAATAACTCGAATCAAACCCTTTAGTACCTGAAATCGATACGTTATAAAAGTTATTAAAACTAATAATTAATAATATAAACAACGCTAGGAGTAGCCTAAAGGATTTACATTAACAATTAATTCTTAGAGCAATAATAAGTTTAAATATTTAACAAATAATAGTACTCGTTACAAAGATAATATAGTTAATGAAAAAGAATTTAAACAGATAATAATCGGAACCATTTAACAACGAAATATATATCTTATCAAATGTTAGAATTATAGTAAGATAGGCTATAAAACATTTTATTATTAAAAACCTCGAAAACCTTAATCAAATAAATCTTGAACTTTAATATTTACGAGATAATCTTAAACAGTTAAAATGGAAATATTTTAATTATAATATAAGGAAAAAAGGGCCTTTTGAAACATTTATACGTAAAAATATAATAACGCTGGAAAAAAAATTTTAAAAGGCTATCGCAAGTCGGAGTATAAAATAACAAAACCGAAAAAAAGCTTTATAGTAATAGTTATAAAATTATAAAAAATATAAAAAGGTAACGAAAGAAAAATGTTCTTTTTAAGTACAGGTAAAATAAATAAAAGGACGAACGACTTAAATAATTAGGAACTGTTTACCAAATTATTAGAAAGAGAAAAAGATTATGTTACTTAGAAAAGTTATAACATATTTTACGCAATTTATTTTACGCTAATATAATACCTTATTTATAAAAAAGATGAAAGAATATCGTTAGCCGTTTCATACGTACGTATAAATAAGGATTTATTTTCGCCAGATATAAAAAAGGCGATCTTAAAGATTAAAGATAATATAATTATTTATGCGGAAAACCGAGCAAAAATATAAACAAAATGGCCGTAACGAAAAGCTAGGCCAAAGGATAAAAGTATTCATAAGGAAACATGTTTTATTGGTATAAAATGTACTAATATTATTATTAAAAAAGGTTAACCTCAAAAGAACTTAATATAGTCATATAATAGTTAATTGCTAATGTTTACCTTTAACTAATAATTATTATTAAACTATAAAAAGAAATATAGCAAAGGTTGTAACAACTTACTCGAAACCTATAAGGAAATAACATTATTAGGTAAAATATATTTCGAAAGATGGAAAGATTCATTACTCGATAAGATACGGAATTATAATAATACGTTGATAAAAAAATAATAAAGAATTATTAAATAATTAAAGCAGAAAAACAAGTAGATAAGCGAATAAGTTTAATAACTTAAATAGAACCTAAAGGAAAAACGCTAAATATAAAAGAGCCGCGGGTTGACGCGATATAAAGGAATCGAAAAAAGCTCTTAAAGGAATTTTAATAACGATAAAAGGTAATAATAATCTTTAAAATTAAAAGTACGAATTAAGATATATTATAATAGCACCATGGTAAAGAATCGAGTTTTAAAAGGAAATTACATTGTGTTTAAACTTGTTAACTAACTTAAACTACTATAAAAGTTTTAAAAGGTTTTTTATTTTATAGAAACAGTCGAAGGTTAATTATTTTTTTACGATACCAGAAATATTATACGTAAGATTCATTACTGCGACATTCTTATTATAAGAAAAACTTTAATAATTGATTTGATATCATTTTGAAAGGAACGTACGATATAATCTTAAGAAAATTAAGCAGGTAAAGTTCGCTTTATAATTTAATAATAAATACCAAAAGAAAACAATAGTAATATTAACAGTTAATCGAAAATAACGTCGAATATCGGTATAAAGATATAATAAATATTTTATTACTCAAAGAAATAGGATATAAAAAAAATATCATAAAAAAATATAACGCATTATTACTACGATTAAAAGGAAAAGACGATAATTAAATAACGATTTACAATTACAACGCCGAGAATTCAAAAGCTTAATTAATAAAGTATAATATTACTGCAAATATAGACCTCTATTTCGGAAAAAAGCTTGAAATAAAATTACTAGAATATAACAAATAAACTTATGAAATTATCCTTAAAAACGGAACTTTAATTAGCTTTTACAGTATTAATAAAGTTAAAGAAGTAGAACTATACTTACTTAAGAATTGGCTACAAATCGACTATATAAAAATAAATTTAACCTTCGAAATTACTAGCAGGATACTTTATATGCTTTATACTTACAAAACGGGAAGCTACGGTTAATTATATATTACTAATAATTTAATAATATTACTATTATAAACTAAGTATTGTTATCTTTAACTAGTAAAATAAAAGATCGTATTTATAAAGCTGAATAGTTTATAACTTTCAGTTTTAAAAATAGTTACAACGTTATTATAATTTAGAAAAGTTATAAATAAAAACTAGCTTTTAAAATTTTATACGACCTATATAAATGCTTGATTACCCTTATAAAATTTACTAACGCGTTAGTAATTATTTAACGGATAATTAATTACGTTTTTAAGAAATATTTGAATATTTTTATAATAAATTAAGTTAATAATATTTCTATATTTCCCGAACTAAATAGGTTGTAGAAAATATATATTTACGAAATACTAAAAGTATTATAAAATATTAATTTATTAATTAAGGTACAAAAGAGTGAATTTTATATATAAAAAGTTTAAGATCTAAGATATATTATTTCTTCCAGGTATATTAAAAGATAGAGCAAAAAGATGGTAGTAGTACGAAATTAAATAACGTTTATTATCGTTAAAGAAGTTTAATTTTACTATAGTTTCGCTACTTATTATCCAAACTTTATTAAAAACTTGATTTAAATAATTATACCTTTAACTAAATTTATTAAAACAGGGGAAAAGATTTAATAAATGCGACAAATAGAGTAAGCTTTTTAACAAATTAAGAAAAATATTACCAACTAACTAGTACTAATTATATATGACTTAAGTCGTGCAGTTATATTAAAAACCGATATGTTAAAATATGCCTTAGACGTAATAATCGCATAGCGGAATAATAAAAGTAGGTTACGGCTTATTTTTTTTATATAAATAATAAACTTTTAAATTACGTTATACTATGTCCGACAAAGGATTTGTCGACCTTATTAAGGTATTGTACGAGTTTAATCATTTGTTTAAAGGTAATCAATATTAGGTTAAAATTTATACGGATTAAAAGACTTTTGACCCGGTTTATACAACCAAAAAACTTATAGCACGATAGCTTTCGTTATAGAAAAGAATTAGCGGAATATACCTTTATTATTCTTTATTAAAAAAGCTTAAAAAACGGCAAAACCGATACCTTTAATAAATAACCAAATATTAAAAAGAATTAATATTAACTATACAGTATTCGATAAAATACGAGAAAGATGTTTACGCTAACGATAAGTTGCGATAGTACGGGGAATATCCCTAGATATATACGAATATTAATTATATGGATACCTACGGATCCATAAATATTGTGGCCATTTTTAACGCGTTTATTATTGTTTTAAAATAAGAAATATAATTTAACGATTACGCCAAAATGAAAATACAATAATATAAGCCTTACGAAAAACTATAATTAATTTTAGTTATAAAGTAATTATAAAATCTTATTACCATAGATGTTATTATTAAACTTTGTTTATTAGAAGATCTAGTTATAGGTAGATATTACGATAATATTTTCATAATCGTTAACTGGGTTAAGAATTCTTTTTTATTTTTTTACTCTATAACGAAGCTATAAATACTAAGTGGATCGCGTATATATTTTTTAGAAATATATTTAATATATACGAATTATTGTAAGGAATTATTTTTAAAAAAAAAGCATAACGTTTATTTTTAAGTTTAAATAAGGCTTAATGTGTTAAACCGGCTTAAGCTATAAATTATTTACTATTTCTTGACTTTGAACTGATGAACAAATAAAACTTTAAAACTAAACGTTTAAAAGGTATTTACTACATTATGTTAATTACAAAGAAAAACATTAGGTTAAAAAAAATACTAACGGCTACATTAACTTATAATATAAGTTACTATAAAAGTATTATAATTATTCCGTTAATAGTTAAATTTAATTTAATATTAAAAGTTTATAAAAATAATAAAACAAGGCCCGGTTAACGTTAATATTATTTTTACCTTAAAATAATTTAAGTAGTTATAACGTAACGTACTACACTATCGAGTCGCGTATATCATCTAGTTGCGTGGTTTTAAGTACTTTACAATAACAAATTTAAGTTAATTTAATATAATATTTAAAATTAATTAAAATTAATCAGATTTTCGTTTATTAAACGTATTTACAGTTTTTTACAATACGCGTATTATGTCCCGGTTTGCCGTAAACATCATATTTCCGTTTTTTTATCGCAACCTTTTTGCGACGATTACCTTTAGCTATTGTTGGCTGTATTTTTCCACTATTTCTTTTTCGGCCAAAAGAGCTTATTTCGTTTGTATAGTACCTGTCCCTTTTTTTTAGAGACGTTTATTTTTGATCTTTAGATATTTTCTTAAAATGTAATTCGTTTCGCGTAATTAGGCATCTTTTTTTTAAAAACAATTTTCGTACAAAAGTAATAAATTACTTTTTATTTAAAAATTAACCAATTTAAAAAATTTTGACGGCGAGTTACCTTGATAATCTTTAAATTTTTTTGTGAGTAATATTTTTATTTTGTTGTTTTTTAAAAAATTTTTAAGGTTATTGCAAACGGGGAACAGATAAAACCGGTGGAGGTTAACGAGGAGACGGTCAGTATAAGTATAACTAGAAAAATTAAAAGTTCGAAAAGAACGGTATTAAAATTGAATAAAATTAAATTATCTCCCGCGAATTCAGATTTAAATGTATTCGACATTATAATAATTATAAACGTACCGTAAAAGCCGGTAAGGAAATCTTTTTTTAGTAATATGGATATAATGGCGTCGTATTAAATTTTTGATATATAACGAATAAGCGCATTTTTATAAAAAAAGTTAAAATACGTTAAAAACTTAAAATTTATACGAAAAGTACGCGGATATAAAATGTAATAATATCGTAATTGGCCTAATATTGTTCGAATTTTATCGAATAATAATTTTCGTTATGGTCGAAAATAAAAAATCGTTTCGATTGTTTTCGTACGCGTTTAAATATATTAATCGAAATATTAAATTTAATTTAAAGTTAATTCGTTTCTTATTTAACTATTACTATTTAATATTATTTTCTAATTAGTTATTCGTAATAAATTATTACGAAATTAAAACTTAAAGTAATTATTCCCGGTTATGATAATAAATAACGGTATAATTTAATTTTAGAAATTAATAATTTAAATAATTATAACTTATTTTTTACTTTTTATTAAGTTTATTTAAAATTTTTACGTTTTCGATACTAATAATTATTATGCCAGTTACTATAAAAAACTTTAACAAAAATCTAGTTTTGTCGAAATTATAAATATCTTTTTTTATAATGCCATCTTTTACAATAGTAATTCGAATAAACTTAAATTTTTTACGAAATATTATTAAACTTTCGCATAGTATCCGTTAATAATCGATATTCCAGTTTAAACGTATTTAAAGTTTTTTTTACTATTTAACAAATTTTAACGCTTAGTTAATTTTAACGCGTTTCGCGACGCGTTAGGTAAGTAATAAACTCGCTATATTGTTAACGTATTAAAACCGGATAAAAAGCGTTCGCATAATTAATTTAAGGATTCGGTTAATAATAAATTATTTTTCGGTTAGCGTTAATTTTTGCAAACTAGGAACGGTATCGGCTCGGAAAGATTTACCACGAATTCGGTTTCTTAAAATCGATTCGAGGACGTTATAAATAGTATAAAACCGTTTATAACTAAGTCCCGGGTTTTTTATTTCGCCTTAAGAGCTAAACTTATCTTAGCTTTTTATATAAACGGTTTTAAATTGTGGCATTAAGAAATAAATTAATAAAGTTGCGTAGTTAAAATGGTAAAAAAAGCGCGCAACTCGATAATATACGCGATTTAATAGTGTAGTACGTTATCTCATAAGTACGCGCAATATATAAGTACGCGTAACACTTTTTAGCAGTTTATAATGATAAATTTAAATAACTTGATAATAATATATTGCATTAATTGAAATTAATCGGCTTTGTTTTCGTTAAACGTATTTATAAAGAAATTATCAATACGTATATTATATGGGAGCTTATAGTCAACGTTATATTTCCGTTTGTTTATTTTAACCCTTTTATAATAATTCATTTTAGTTATTATTAGCTGCATTCTTATATCACCTTTTTCCTTTTCGGCTAGGAAAGCTCATTTTTTTTTATATATAATAAGTATCCCTCCTTTTTAGAAATATTTATTTTTAATTTTCCGACGTTTACTTAAGATATACTTAGCTTTCGAGTAATTAAGCGGCCTTTTAATTTAGAAAAATAAGTTCCTATTTTAATATTAATTATTTTTTAGTTAAAATATTAACGGATTCAAAGATTTTTATTAGCGAATTACCGTAATATTTTTTAACTTTATCTTGCAAATAACGTTCTTATGTTATTGCTTTGCGGATATTTTTAAAGGTTTTCGCCGCCGGAAAAATAAAACCGGCGAAGGTTAACGGGAAAACCGTCGGCGTAAGTATAACTAAAGGAATTTAGAACTTAAAAAACCGGTATTAAGATTACAAAAACGAAATTAAATTGCGCAAATCCGGATGTAATATTATCGAATGTTATAGCAATAGTAAGCATATCGTAAAAGCTAGCAAAGAACTTTTTAAAGCGATATAAATATAACAAATCGTATTAAACTTTGAATATATAACGAATAAATACGTTTTAAAAGGAAAAAAAATACATAAAAAGATTAAAAGTTATAAGAAAATTACGTAGGCATACACAATATAATAATGTCGTAATTAGCGTAATATCTTTCGATTTTTATTAAAGAATAATTTTCGTAATTAGTAAGAATAAAAAACCGTTTCCATTTTTTCGTCCGCGTTTTATTATCTTAATCGAAATATTAACCTTATTTTAAACGTAGTTTATTCGTTATCGAATTATTATTACTTAGTGTAAGTTTCTAACTGGTTATAAATAATAAATTATGACGGAATTAAAACTTAACTTAAATTTTTCTCGCCATAATAATAAATAACAGTATAACCTAATTTTAAAAATTAATAGCTTAAATAATTATATTTTTTTAATAAGCTTTTTTAAATTTTTTACGTCCTTTGGTATTAGTAATTATTATGCTCGTTATTATAAATTATTTTTTTAAAAATTTTATTTCGTTAAAATTATAATTGTCCGTTTTTATATTACCGTATTTTACTATAATAATTTAAATAACTTTGAATTATTTACGAAATATCTTTAAATATTACGTAATATTTATTAATAATTAGTTTTCTGACATAAACGCATTTTAATTTTTTTTCCGTTTAACAAAGTTCGATCACTAGTTAAGTTCGACGCGTTCTATAACGGGTTAAGCAATGAATTAGGCCGGGGAGATTCAGTCTTGATCAGTGCGGATTTTCTAAGTATGTCACTATCCGGGCAAGGGTTTATAAGGAAAGTAAACGAGTAAATTCATGGGGTTAAACCTAGTAATAGATGAGTCTGAAAGCGTGATGAGTGGTGATGTCCTAGGGTTGAACCCATGGCGAAAATAACGTCCTAATATACATGTGAGATCCGGAATAACTGATCAGCCGAATCTAGGTACAGGCGTAACACTCTGCCCCATTTCGGCAAATAGTAAATTGGCTACATTTTTAATATATTAAAGTTAAATAGGAAAGGTTCGTATATTTATATTTAAAATTCGGTCGATAACCATTATTTTTTCCGTCGGCGTTAATTTCCGCGACAAAAAGGTAAAATCGGCTCGGGCACATTTACGGGTAAAACAGTATACTAAAATAAAAAATAATACTTTATTAATAAAACTAAGTTTTTTATAAGTAAGTTTCGGGTTTCATTTTTTAACCTAAATAGCTAAGTTCATTTTCGCTTCTTTTATAAAGCGTTTTATAATGCTGGTATTAAAAATATGTATTGAAAAGGAGGTAATTAAAATATGTTAAAAAAATGGTGCGCGTATTTGTATGTTACGCGTGCTTATATAGTACGTTATACCGAAATAAAATAAAACTTAAATCTGTACGAACATAAATAAAAAGGATATAATAACCAAAAAATAATTAAAACGTTTAATAATTTAAAAAGAAAAATACTTTATTTAATAATTAAAAATATTAAGTTAAACCCTCTAAGTTAACAATTTCATTTTAACTATATTAATCCGTATAAGATAACTACTAATTAAAAGTACTATTTAGAGTTAAACTTTATTTAATTTTTCATATATCCTTATTCGAGTTAATAGCGGATACGGTTAAACTATATGCCGAATAAAACGATATAAAAGTAAAAGATATATAAGATTCGAAACGGAGAAAATTTTAAATACTCGGAAAATCGATAGATTTATTTAATATCTAGTAAAGTAAAAACGTTACTCTCATTTTAAAAATATTTACAACTTTGTTAAAAATTTTATAAACTTTTAATAACTGCTCAAAAGCCTTTATTAATAATATTAAAAGCGATCGTAGCTTAGTTAACGTTGTTAATAATTAATTAATTAGTAATGTCGCTTTCGTATTAATTAATTAAGATAATAAGATTCGTTGATAAGAGTTTTATAAACGGAGTTTTTAAACGCTCTAATCTTCGCGTTTTAATCTTTTAAATTTTTAAAGTTATCGATATTATGGAAAATAGTATTTATTATTTTTTCGTATTATATCTTTTTCTACTTACGGAGCAGTCGTAAGCGGGCGTTAACTGAGTTTACCTCCTTTTCGGTAACCTTTAATCTTAGCTTAAATTTTTGATATTAAATAGATACGCGTTATAATTATTTTAAAGCTAAACCTTAAAACGTTATAGTTAGATTATTTGTTTTTTATTTAAAACGAATAACGGAAAAAGTTTTCTTTCGATAGTTTACAGTAAATTTTTCAACTCTTACTGTACAAATAAAGCGCTATTTAAAAAGCATGAGCTAATAAAAAAACAATTAGTAAAAAGTTACGCTCAGCGGTTTTAACATTAAAAAAAGATTTTATATATTTTCAAGTACAAAAAAATATCTTGTAATAAGATATTTAAAAAATAATCTTTAAGACAAAGATTTTTAAAAAGGAAATATCATATTATAACCTAATAGGTTTAGCGTATATATTAATAGTTATGATAAGTGGGGTATGCGATTACGGAAATAAATTATTACGATAATTCCGTAATAAAATATTAATAGCTTTTAATATAACTTCGTTACTTACGTTATCTTTAAAATAACGAAACGTAACTAAGTTATTCTTTTATTATTTAAACGATACGATACTTCTATTAATATAAACTTATACGTTTAGGTCTAATAGTTGGTTAACTAGCCTAACCGTTATCGTAATATCAATAACCTAAAAAAATTAAAAAAGCTAAAATGCGAAAAATTAAAGCCCATAAAAACGCCGTTTATAACGCCCCTATTAACGAACCTCGTCGTCCTAACCGGCTAGAACGAAGTCGATATTACCCACTAATTAATTCTTAATAACGTTAATTAAAATGTGATTACTTTTGATATTGAATTGGGACGGAGTTAACTTCCTAGGTGTATATGCAGAACATCTTAATCAGGAGCTTAAAAGGGGAGAAGAATGTCGGGCGTTGCTATGTGGTATATAAAGCTACATATACAGGTTGTTAGGTCAGCATTTTACAGACCATCGCTAACCTACTTAGAGATACTAGAACCTTCGACGACACGTGTCGTCACGCACCTTATCCACCAGCTAGCTAGCACCTTGCAGCCTAGCCACCTAATATCAACCCCAATTCAATATTGCTAATAAAAGCTTTTTAACAGCCGTTAAGCGTTTATAATATTTCTAGCCGGTTTTTAAGTGTTTTCGAAATTTGAGTAGTTTTTTATTTAATTAAATATTAAGTAAGTTTATTAACTTTTCATATATTTAAAGTTGTTTCTATTTCGGATTCCTATTTACCATTTATTTCAATATCGTTTTATTTAATATGTACTTTAGCCGTACCTGTTATTAACCCGAGTAAGAATATATAAAATATAAGATAAAATATAATCCTAGGTACTAGTTTTAATTAATAATTATTTTAAAATCCATTTAGTAATTTTGTATGAACTAATCTATATAAAGTCGAGCTTTTAATTTACGTGTTTTGTTAAGATATTTTAAATAATTAAATACATTATATTTTTCTTTTCAAAAGAATTAATTCTTTTAACCGGTTTTAGTTATAGTATTTGTTTTATTTAATTACGTACGCAGTTAAGTTTTATCTTTATTTCGGCGTATAGCTGCTTAAGTTATTTTAACTTAAGAATGGTTTTAACGTTAATCGGGCCTTTTGTTTTATATTTTTAAACCCTTAATATAAAACTAAAATTAATTTTTAATGAACTAGTTTTAATCCTTTTATAACAATTAATATTATAAGTTAATTAAGCCGTTATTAACTTTTTAGCTTCCTTGTTTTGCTTATAGTTGATATACTATCTTAAAGACGTGTTTAATATTTAATTTAATCGTTTTATTTATCCGTCTATTTAAAATCGAAAAGTATTAAAGAATTTATAACTTAAGCCGTTTTAAGTTATTAGGTTTTGCTATAATTTAAACGTAAACATTATATTGTTATTTAAGATAATTTCGTACAGTAATTTGCATACTTTTAAAATGTCTTCCAAAAATAAAATACGTTATTTATTCGGCGTTCGTATTTCCCTTATATGGTAAAAAATATGAAAGTTTTATAAATTAGTTTAGGATTACGAAAATATTATTATAACAGATACCCGTAGTTTAGTTTTTTAATTAAGAAAATCTAATAATAAAGTGCATCGTAATAAAATCTTACAGTCGTTTCGCGATTAATAATAGTTGTAACTCTCTATAGAGTTTATATCGTTATATTTTTATTTTGGCATAAATATCGTACTAGGGTAAAGTTTATTATATTATTTTTTTATTTTAAAGAAAGAATAAATGTATTAATAACGGTTTAAGGCTTTATAGATCCCTATATATCCATATAGCTAATATTCGTGTATGTTTCATATTAGGTTTTTTTAATATTTCGTTAAAACTCGTACTTTGATTATTTTTTTAGCAAATTTTCGTAGTATATTTTATTTTTTTAATATATATTTAAAAATAGTACTCGTACTATCGCAACCTTTATAGCTGTAAGTACTTTTTTATTGTTTTATTAAATATTATAAAATTATTATTAAGTAATTTTATCGAAATCTAGTCGTTTACTAAAGCTATTAGTTTAACAATTTTCTGCACCTTTTTAATATATAAGAATAAAATTATATTTCGTTAGCTTTTTAGTATAATGAAATTATCGTACTATAAATATTTAATTATAATAAATTAAGTAAATTTTTATAGTCCGTAAATATTTCAATTTATAAAATATTGTAATAATAGCTATAAACTCTTTATCGAGAATGGCGTAACGTAATTTAAGACTTTGTAATTTATATAAAAAAACCAAGGCCGTAACTTGCTTTAATTATTATACTACTTGATTATTGCACCTATGATATAGTTTAACCCGTCGGCTTTTAACTTAAATAAACGAGTTAAATCGTATATAATTACTATTAGTAAATTAATAATAGTGTTCTTAATTTATTAAAAAACTAATTTTACTTAACGTATTATACGTATAAACGAGTATATGATTAAGTGGGATATCTTTTTATTTTTTGCGATTATAAACTTTGATTAATTAATTATAACATATTAAATTTATTTAAATTAATCGGATTTGTTTCTGTTAAACGTATTTACAATTTTATAAGTATGCGCATTATGTCCGGGTTTGCCGTAAATGTTATATTTTCATTTTTTCGTTTTAACCGTTTTACGAAAATTACCTTTAATTATTATTAGTTTTATTTTTCTATTACTTTTCTTTTCGGTTAAAAGAGTTTCTCCTTCTTTTATAATAAGTATTTTTCTTTTTTTTTTGAAATATCTATTTTTAGTTTTTCAACGTTTGCTTAAGATGTAATTAGTTTTACGCAATTAGGCGGTTATTTATTAAAGATAACTAACTTTATACGAAAATGTTAATTAATTTCTAGTTAGAAAATTAACCGATTTAATTATTTTTATTACCGAGTTAGTTTTATAATTTTGTATTTTTGTTAAAAAATAACCTATTTGTTTTATAATTTTTTGAATATTTTTAAGAGTTTTTAGAAACGGGGAAATAAAACCGGCGGAGGTTAATGGCGAGACAGTTGGCGTAGGTATAATTAAAGAAATTTCGAATTCGGAAAAAACGGTACTTAGATTAAATACAATAACTTTCATTTTTATTAATCCGGATTTAATATTATCGGACGTTATAATAAGATTAGACTCGTTGTCAAAGCCGATAAGGAAGTTTTTTTAAGCGATATACGTATAATAACGTCGTAATACATTTGTGATATGTAACGAATAAACGCGTTTTAAAAAAGAAAAATAAGATAGGTTAAAAGGTTAAAATTTATACGAAAAATATACGGATATATAAAGTGTAATAATGTCGTAATTAACGTAATATTTTTCGAATTCTACTAAAAAGAGATATTCGTAACCGTTAAAAATATAAAAAATTTTCGATTTTTTCATATACGTTTTATTATATTAATCGAATATTAGATTTATTTTAAATTTATTTTGTTCGTTTTTTAATTATGATTATTTAATGGGATTTTTTAACCAGTTATTAGTAATAAGTTATTATGGAATTAGATTTTAAAGTCATTCTTTTCTGTTATAGTAATCAATAGCGGTATAATTTAGCTTTGAGAATTAATATCATAAATAATCATAATTTATTTTTTTATTAAATTTATTTAAATTCTTTACGTTTTTCGATATTAGTAATTATTATATTTATTATTAAAAAAAGTTTCGTTAAAACTTTAATTCCATGAAAACTGAAAACCTTTTTATGATGTCGTATTTTACGATAATAACCCGAATAAGTTCGAATTATGTACGAAATATTTTTAAAGTTTCCTCAAATATCTATAAATAATTATTTTTTTAATTTAAACACATTTTAAATTTCTTTTTCCGTTTAACAAAGGTTAATCTTTAATTAAATCCGACGGGTTTTATATCCCGATAAGTGAATAATAAATTAACTATATCTTTAATATATTAAGATTAAATAGAAAATTTTCGAATATTTACGTTAAGGATTTAATTAATAATTTTTTTTTTCGGTCGGCGTTCTTTTTTATAAAAAAGTAATAATATCGGTTTGGGCGCGTTTACCGTTATACCGCAACCTTAAGGTAAAATAGAGGATATTATAAATAAAGTTAAGTTTTTATAATTAAGTTTCAGGTTTCGTTTTTAAGCTTAAATGGTTAAATTTATTTTGATTCTTTTGTAAAACGTTTTATAATATTGGTGTTAAAAAATAGACGATTAAAGATAAGACGTTAGAATGTTTAAAAAATTGTTCCGCTTAAACGTATGTCCTGTTTATACGTGTGGTACGTTATAATATATATTAAAATTTTTACTTCTTTTTAGTAAGTTCTGTTAAACGTATAATTATCCAGTTAAAACTTTCACTAAATATATGATAATAATAAACGAATTTAAGGAAAGATTAAACTTTCTTAAATATAATAAATATTACCTGATCTCGTATTACTACGATTTTCTTAAAGTTTATTTTAATATAACGTCCCATATAAGCTTAGGGCTCCTACAAGCTCGCGGCTCCGTTTTTAATATTTCGTAATAATTAATCTAAATAATTTAATCATAATAGATCTAATTGATTTAATCGACGGTATTCTTTTTCACTAACTATTTTTACAACTTTTGAACAAATGTACGTATTATATTAAGGTTTACTGCGGACGTATATTGCCATTCCTTTCTGCTAATCCGTATGCGACCAACTAGCTATAGCAGTTATTAATAACAATTTTTTTACTATAACCTTTCTGCCGGCCAAAAAAACTTTTTTATTCTATATAGTAAGCATTTTTTTTACTTGGAATTTTTTATTATAACATTTTTATATACATAGGATCGAATTATTACTCCGATATATTTTACGATACGCTTTTCGACCCCCTTTAATAATCCTTACAGCCTTGCCCCGCAACCTTACAACGCGTTTTTTAATAAGCCTCACAATTTCCCATTTTGCGAGTATTTTTTACGTATTAAAGCCGCATAAAAAATATTTGGGTATACGGGTCGACAATTCGGTCGGTAATTGTATATTTGTCGGTCGGCTTTAATTTGTGCGGATTGGGGGTAATAGTAACTTGGACGCGTTGGAAACGTGGTCGGTTACATACGAGTTAGCAGGAGGGAATGGCAATATACGTCTGTAACAAGTTTTAATATAATACGTATATTTATCTAAAAGCTATAGATATAGTTAGCGAAAAAGAATACCGTCGATTAAATTAATTAGATCTGTTATAATTAAGTTATTTGGATTAGTTGTTACGAAATGCTAAAAACACTGCCGCGAACTTGTGAAAGCCGCGAGCTTATATAGGACGCTACCTAAAAATAATAAAATAACGTAGGTATCCGACTTTTTATATATAAAACTAACGTATTTCCCGGTTAGTTAATGAAGTAATATTTTATAATACCTATACTATCTTATATATATGTTTTTTGTATAACTTTTTTATTTCCAAAAATATAAGATTCTTAGCGAGGTAATATACTATATAATATTTAAATATTCTTTAAAAACTTAGTTAACTATTTGTTAAAAAGTTATAAGTCCGTTGGTAAGTTTTGAAAAGGGAATTAAATATTTATATATATCGTATTTAATATTAAAAGCCGCTATTTACTTATAACACTTTTAATTTTAATATAATTATAATTATTTTTAAAGTCGAAAGTAGTAAATTATTTAACTTTATACAAACGACTTTTTATTTCATTAATTAAAAGTAATAACATTCGGTTTTTAACCGTAATATTATAAAGCCATCGGTAATTAATAATTAACTTTAATTTCTTATTCTCTGTAAGTACGAAGAATATAAGGTATTTTGCCAGTAATTTCGAACGTTAAATTTATTCTTTTTATGTTTAATTTTATAAGTAATCTTTAAAAACGTTAAGTTTTACTTTATTAGAGTTATAAATAAGGTAAAACCTAATTAAGCCTTCGTTTTTAAAGATAATTCTATAATTTTATTCGTTATAACGTACCATAAAAGTCGTCTAAATATATATATAGTCTGGATAATATTTACTACTTCGCAATAACAAATTCGAATTAATTAACCATAACGTATTAAATTAAGTAAGATTAATCTGATTCTTTTTCGTTAAACGTATTTACAGTTTTACTACAAGTATACGTATTATATCCGGGCTTGTCGCAAATGCCATACTTCTATTTTTTCGTCGTAACTCTTTTATGATAGCTATCTTTAACCGCTGTTAGCTGCGTTTTTCTATCATCCTCTTCCTTTTCGGCTAAAAAGGCTTATCTCTTTTATATAATAAATATCTCTTTATTTTTTAAACAAAACGTTTATTTTTAATTTTTCGACGTTTGCTTACTATGTAATTCGTTTCGCGTAATTAAGTAAGTTTTTTTCGAAAAAAATAACTTCGTATAAAATAATAAGTTATTTTTTATTAAAAGATTAACCGATTTTACGATTTTTATTAGTAAATTACCCTGGTAAATTTTTATTTTTTTTTATTTTTTTAAAACTTTTTTTGTAAATAAGGTTTTCGCAATTAAAGAACAAATGGAACCGGCGGAGAATAACGGGGAAACGGTTAGTATAAATATAATTGAAAATATTTCGAACATAGAAAAAACGGTATTAAAATTAAATAAAACGAGACTAACTTTCGCAAATCCAGATTTAATATTGTCGAACGTTATAATAACCTTAAACGCATCGTAAAAGCTGGTAAGAAAGTTTTGTATAATATTATAAATAAACTAATATCATATTATACTTTCGATATATAACAAATAAACGCGTTTTAAAATTTAAAAACAAAATGCCTTAACAAGTTGAAAATTATACGAAAAGTACCCGGATATAAAAAATATAATAATATTATAATTAACGTAATATTTTTCAAATTTTATCGAATAGCGGTTTTTGTAACCGTCGAGGATAAAAAAACGTTTCGATTTTTTCATTCGCATTCGAATATATTAATCGAAATATTAAATTTCTTTTAACCTTAAATCGTTCGTTATTTAATTATTATTACTTAATACGATTTTCTATTCGGTTAATCGTAATAAGTAATTATGCAATTGGCTTTTTAAATAGGTTTTCCTTATTATAATAATAAAAAATAACGGAATAACCTATTTTAAAAAATAAATAACTTAAACAATTATAACGCATTTTTTTATTTTTTTTTATTAAATTTATTTAAATTTTCTATTTTTTCGGAATTAATATTTACTATACCCGTTATTATAAACAACCTTATTTAAAATTCAATGTTATCAAAATTATTAATATCTGTTTCATAGTACCGTATTTTGCACGAATAGCTCAAATAAATATAAATTGTTTGCTAATTATTTTTAAAATTTTCTATAACACTTTTTAATCATCAATTTTCGATTTAAACGCATATCGAACTTTTTATACCGTTTAACAAAATTAAGTACCTAATTAACCCTGATACGTTCCGTAACGCGCTATGCGAATAATAAATTCGCTATATCTTAACATATTAACCCCAAATAAAAAACGTTCGCGTATCTAAATTAAAAATTCGGCGGATAATCGATTTTTCTCCGGTTGGCGTTAATTTTCATATTTTAATTATATAATTACTTTAAAAAGGTATATCGGTATAACGTACCATACAAACGAGCTAAATATATAAACGAATTAAACACTTTTTAATATTTCGTAATAATAAATTTTAAAAACTCTACAACAACATATCGTATTAATTAAACTTAATCGGATTTTTCTTTATTAACCGTATTTACAGCTTTATTATAAATCCGCGCATTATATCCGGGCTTGCCATAAACGCCATACTTTTGCTTTTCAATTTTAACCCTTTTACGACGATTACTTTCAACCGCTATAAGCGGCATTTTTTCACCACCCTTTTCCTTTTCGGCCAAAAAAGCTTATCCCTCTTATATATTCAATATCCCTCCTTTTTAGAAACGTTTATTTTTAATCCTTCGACCTTTGCTTAAGATATTATTAGTTTCGCGTAATTAAACGGCTTTTTATATAAAGAAAAATAACTTTATACTAAAATACCAAATAATCTTTTGTTAAAAATTAATCGATTTAATAATTTTTATTAACAAATTACCTTAATAATGTTTAACCTTTTTTTACAAATAACGACCTTATTTTATCGCTTTATAAATATTTCTAAAAGTTTTCGATGGGGGGGAAAATAAAATCGGTAAAAGTTAACGGAAAAACGGTCAGCGTAAATATAAATAAAAACGATTTAAACTTAAAAAAACGGTACTAAAATTAAATAAAACGAAACTAATTACGGCGAATCCGGATTTAATATTATCGAACGTTATAAAAACTTTAAACGCGTCGTAAAAGCCGATAAGGAAATCTTTTTAGCGATATAAATATAATAACGTCATATTAAACTTTCGATATATAACGAATAAACACGTTTAAAAAAACAAAATACGTTAAAAGATTAAACTTATACGAAAAATACGCAGGCATACAAAATGTAATAATTTCGTAATTAATGTAATATTCTTCGAATTTTATCGAATAATAATTTTCGTAACCGTCGAAAATAAAAAAACGTTTCGATTTTTTCGTACGCGTTTAAATATGTTAATCGAAATATTAAACCTATTTTAAACCTAATTCGTTCGTTATTTAACTATTATAACTTAATACAATTCTTTAACCGGTTATTAATAATAAATTATTATAGAATTGAGCTTTAAAGTAAATTTTCGCCATTATAATAATAAATAACAATATAACTTAATTTTAAAAATTAATAACTTAAATAATTATAACCCATTTTTTTCTTTTTATTAAGTTTATTTAAACCTTTTACGTTATTCGATATTATTAATTATTATGCCCATTACTATAAAAAGCTTTATTAAACTTTAAATTTATTAAAGTTATAAATATCCTTTTTTATAATACTATAATTTGCGATAATAGCCCGAATAAACTCGCATTATTTACGGAATATTTTTAGCTTTTCGCATAATATTTATTAATAATCAATTTTCCGATTTAAACGTATTTAAAATTTTTATTACCGTTTAATAAAGTTAATTACTTTAGATACTATCTAATACGATTTATTATATTAATTATATAAGTTAAATTCGTAATCGAACGACTTTTAAGCTATACCGTTATTTAATTTAAACCTGGTATAAAACAATACGTTATAATACCTTTAAAGCAATAAAACTTAAAAATGGTGCAAATATATAATAATTACAAAAAGTTCGAATAAACTTTTTTAAGGTTTTCAAAATAATAAACGAAAAAACGAAAATAGAAATTAAAATTTAATAATTGCGATAAAAGAATTCACCTTTAATTATGGCGGCAAATTAAATTCATTTTTTTAAAAATTTAATTAAAAATAAAAACTATTAATAACCCGATTTTTCGATAATCTAAAGAAAAAAATCCAAAGAAAATTTTTTAAGATAAATTAACCAAAATATTTAACCGATTATATTGCGATAATAGTAAAAATCGATAACTAATAGTACATATAACGAACTTATAACGTTAAAGGAAAATATAATAACAAGCCGCGTTATAACACTAATATTAACGTATTACGACACCAAAATACCTCCTATAAAACTACTATAGGCCCTATAGAGATCGGTATAATTCAACGGTAAAACACGCGAAAGATCTAATATTAAAACTATAGCAAAACGGGCCACAAGGTACCACAATACAAAATACGAAAGAAATTACGATAAAATAAGCCTTAAACCCTAATACCTACAAGATAATCACCGAATAACCCAAAAGGAAAAACTATTACCATAATATAAAAGGAAAAAACTTTTTAAAATTTTCAAACGAAAAGATATAATAAAAGTAAATAAAGGCTAAAAAGGTATTACAATAAAATATTTATAAACGATAAAAATAATAGGAATCCCTACGTTAATAGCTACAAAATTATCAAAAATAAAAAGATTTCCCGTAAAAGCAACTCCTATCAAAAAAACAACAAAAATATTATTAACGACAATTAATATAAATAGCCAAAAAAACTAAAAAATTATAAAGATTAATTAAAAACTGTTTTACTAAGAAAAACTAACAAATATAACAAAAATAAAGTTATTTACAGGGTTAAACCTTAGAATATAATCCACGAAAAGGAAAAGTAATATATTACTAAACGTTTATTACGTATATAATAACAAAAATTCGATTTCGTTAAATAATAAAAAACTAACTTTAAAAATTAACGTTAATACAATTATTTATAGTAAAAAACTAATAAGGAAAAAATCGATAAAATCGTAATAATTTAAACTTAACCTAAAAAATAAAAATATTTACAAAAAAACATTTTTATATTTATTATACTTATAAATATCGATTACCAAAAAAAGTCGAAAAGAAACTTAATAAAATTACGTAACAATTAATTGCAAATATATACCTTTAATTAACCGCAATCATAAATCCTAAAAAAGAAATATTAATAAACTTTATATAATTTATCAAAACTTTATAAAAAAAATAAAAATACGCCAACATAAAACTTATTACAAATAATAAACAAAAACAGTACACTAAAAAACCTAAAAATAAAAATAACGCCTTATATTATTCGAAAAAAACGTTTAACTATTCCAAAACCAAAACCAATATCGCAATACAAAAATAAAAAACTAAACGGATTAATAATAGATTAATATTAAGTAACTCTAGCAAAATAACGAAAAAATAAAAAAAGTAAATTAATAAATTATAAAATAAAACAAAATAATAATAATAATAATAATATATTGAGTAATTACAAAATAAAATTAACAAATTATATACGTAAATATAATAATATAAGCATAACCCAAAAAACAAAAACTACCTGTAAAAAACTATAAAATAACAAAATCTAAAAAAATTAATAAATATTTCTAAAAAAGGCTTTAATAATAATAAGGAATAATACCAACCCTATTATTTTAAAAGTACGAATTAAAACATATTAATATACCGTTATAATAAATAGCGGAACTTTAAAATATAATTTCATTATATCTAAAGTAATTAACCGTTTTAAATTACTATAAAAATATTAAAAAAAACTCTTATATTACGAATACCGCCAAAAGTTAACTATTATTTAATGATAACAGAAAGATTACGCGCGAAATTAATTACTTTAATATCTAAATCTCAAAAAAATATAACAGTTAATTTCGACCTCGTGCTATTAAGAAATTATGACATAATTTTAAAAAATTTTTAATTACGCTAATATAACCCTTTAATCGATTAAAAAACTAATTAAGTAAAAGTCTCTTTACAACATAACAATAAATATAAAAAAAACAATAACAATTTTAATGTTCAATCGAAAATAATAACGAATACCGGTATAAAAATACGATAAACACCTTACTACCTACAAAAATATGATACAAAAATAATAAAAATCATAAAAAAATAAAAGGTATTATTACCACCATTAAAACAAATTTATAACAATTAAATAATAATTTATAACAACAGCCCGAAAAGTTAAAACCCTTAATTAATATACTACGATAATACTATAAATAAAAACGATTATTGCGAAAAAGCTCGAAACGAAATTACCAAAATATAACAAATAAAATTACGAAATTATCCTAAGAAAAAACGTCGATTAAGTTTTACCTTATCTATAATATTAACGAAATAAAATTATACGTATTTAAAAAATACTTAAAAATTTAAATTAAAAAAGTAAATTCGATTATTACAATCTCTAACTAGATACTTTACATTTTTCGTATCAAAAGAAAACGGGAAATAACAATTAATAATAGATTATCGGCAGTTTAATAATAGTATAATTAAAAATCGAATATCATTACCTTTAATTAATAAATTAAAAAATGGTTTTTACAGAATTTAATAATTTACTACTTTTAATCTTAAAACTAAATATAACTTAAGGTAAATTAAAAAAATTACAAATAAAAATAATATTTCCAATTAAATACGGCTTTTACGAATACGTTATTACTCTTAAGAAATTTACTAACGCGCCTATTACCTTTTAATATATAGTTAATTACGTTCTTAAAAACTATTTCGATATTTTCATAATATATTACTTTAACAATATTTTTATTTTTTAAAAAATTAAAAAATAACACGAAGAACATATTTATAAAATATTACAGTTATTCCAGAATATTAATTTATTAATTAATATAAAAAAATAATTTTATATATAAAAAGTTAAATATTTAAATTATATTATTACTTTCGGATATATCAAAACCAATCTTTAAAAATCGTTATAATACGAAATTAGGTAATATTTATTATAATAAAAAAAATATAAATTTTTTTTAAATTCGTTAATTATTATTAAAAATTCGTTAAAAATTTTAACCGGATAGTTATACTTTTTAATAAATTTATACGAAAAGGCGAAAAGTTTTCAGAAACGGGAATAATAATAAAAACCTTTTAACAAATTGAAAAAATAATTAAGAATTAACTAATATTAATTATATACAACTTAAACCGCCTAGTAAAATTAAAAATTAATGTATTAAATTATATTTTGGGCGTAATAATCGGATAATAAAATGATTAAAAAATATTCCATTTTTCTATATCTTTTTTTATTAATTGTAGGAATTTAAGTTACGTTATGTTTTTTTGAAAAAAAGTTTTTAGTTATTATTAAAACGTTTTGCAAATTAAATTATTTTTTAAAAATAATTAACACTAGGTTAAAATATATATAAATTATAAAAATTCTACCCGATTTACTATAATTAAAAAACTTATAGTACGATAATTTTATTATGCGAAAAAGTTAGCAGAATATAATTTTGTTATTATATATTAAACAAACATAAAAAATAGCAAAATTAATACACTTAATAAATGATCAAATTTTGAAAAAAGAGATAGCTAAAATTAATTATATAATTTTCGATATTACCATAAAAAGATAATTACGTTTACGACAAATTGTAATAATACACACGATACTTTCGAACTTATATCAGAAAATTAAAATATATAATAATAATTTATATAAATAAATAAATATAATATAATATAAATCTTACAGAAATATAAAAAAACTTAAGACGGAAAATATATTATTACTAATTATATAAATATTTAAGGATTTATAAAACCTTAAAACGTTTTTAATATACTTATAGTTTCCTTAAAGTAAAAAATATAGTATAAAAAATTTTACGTTAATATAGTATTTGCGTTAAAACGAAAATATGACCATATAAACCATACGGAAAATTATAGTTATTACCAGTTATAAGGTAACCGTAAAATTCTATTACAATAAATTTTATCACCAAATTCTTTTATTAAAAAATTTAGTTCCGGGTATATATTGTAACAGCGTTTTTATAATCATTAATTGATTTATAAACTTCTTTTACATTTAATTATACAATAAAAATATTAACGTTAAATAAATAGCGTAAATTCTTTTAAAAAAATATTTTTAATATATACGAATTTTAATATAAAATTATTTTAGATAAGAATACAATATTTACTTTCAAATTTTAGTAAAACCTAATAAAATAAATTGGCTTCGCTCATAAATTATTTAATATATTTTAATTTTAAATAAACGGATAAACGGAACAATAAAATTAAATGTAAAAGACGTACTTCCAATATTATATTAATTACGAAAAAACTAATTTAGTTAAATAATTATTAATAGTTTAAATAATTTATAATATAAATTACTACGACACTATTAAAATAGTGTCGTTAATAATTAACTTTAGCTTTATTTTAAAAATTTATAAAAAAAATATAAATAAAAGGTTTATTTAATATTAAAATTATCCTTATATCGGAATGATTACAATAGTTACATTAAAAAATAAAATAAAACTTAAATTTATACATAATTAAATAAAAAAAAATTTATAATTAACCTTTTCGGAAAAAAACTTTTATCTAATTATTAAAAATATCTAAATAAAACGCTTAAATTAAAAACTTAACTTTAAGTATATCGGCTCTTATAAATTTATCGAAAAAATTTCGAAAAATAATTACCGGTTAAAATTATTACCTAAAGTTTAACTTTATCCAATTTTTTACGTATTTTTACTTAAATTAATAAAAGATATTATTACAATATATATTAAATAAAATAACATAAAAATAAAAAACGAAAAAATATACGAAACAAAAAGATTTTAGTATTAAAAAAGTCGTCGGACTTACTTAATATGTAATTAAATAAAAAAATTACCCAAACTCCGAAAACATTTAAAAACCCGTAAAGAATTTTATAAACGTTTAACGTCTATCAAAAAACTTTTACCTATAACATTAAAACTATTAAAAATAAAACCCTAGTTAACGTTTTTTATAAATTAATTAATATTTTTAATACCTAACTAATTAACTAGGCTAACAGACGGTACCAACGTGGCCATAAAAGCCTTTACGTTAACCTATTTTCGTTATTTTTATTCCTTCAATTTTTCTAATAATTACAACTTACGTTATACTATTTTAACATTTTTAAATAAAAAACGTATTTTGCTTCCGAAAACGGATTAAAGGCACAATAACCTTATTTATTTTTCGTTAATAACATTATTACAATTCCAAAAAACGTTTTTTATAAATACCTTCTCCTGTTTTAAACGCTATTTTTTAACGCGAATATTTTCTCATAAAAAAAGAAAAACGTTATTCCCGTCGCAAGAACTACCTTTCCTAGCATACGTCTTACACTTCAATACGTTTTCCATTATCTCGCATTTTTAACTTTTAAAAAACTATAAAAAAATACAGCATAACTTCAAAACTAAATTCGTTAAAAAAAAATCTAACGACAAACGGTCGAAAATAAAATTTAACAACGAATTATAATAATACGAATCGACATATTAAAAAAATATACTTATCAAAAAAAAATCTTAAAGGTAAAATTTGCGAAAAAAGGAAATCGTATTACGACCTAATAAAAAGGAAACCCCGGAAACGGTTTAATTAAACTAAAATAAAATCTAAATAAGTTAAATTACGTAAATAATACTTAACGTTAATTAATTAAACATTACTAGTATCAAATAAACATAATTAATTCTTACTTAATAACTATTAACTAAATAAAAATAAGCCAGTAATAAAAAATAAAGATATATATATTTGTTAAATTCCATAACCAAATAATAATAACTTGTAATATAACTTCGTTACCCAAAACACTTTTGTTATTACGAAACGTAATTAAGTTATTTCTTAATTACTTAGATTCTTATAATGCTTTACCAATATAAACCTGTCAGCTTAGGTTTAATAGTTAGTTAATTAGCTTAGCCGTCATACTATAAATTTGAACTTTATTCCATACGAAATAATATACTTTTTTAATGCATTAATATTTGACAAGCACCTGGGTTTATTATTATTTCGTATGTTTATTTTTAAGATATAACGTTTTTATCGTTTTTGTCGTCGTTTAAACTATCGGTTATTAATTTTAATAACTTTTTTTACGTACCGATCCAAAGTGATAAATCGTTTGATTTTAACTATTTTATCTTTAATATCGTCCTTAAGTTCTCGGTAAAATATATCGATTAAGGTTTTTTTTTTTTTATCATTTTATCCGGTTTCTACGACTAAGGTTTTAAAAGTGATAACATATTTAAACGCGGGTCCCTTTTATTTTAAGTCGAAGATTTTTTAAGCCGTAAATCGTTTTTCGTCGGAATTACCGAAATTAAAACGAAATTTATCCTTAAAATTGTTATACGCCGAAAAAATATTATTTATTAAAACTTTTCGGTTATTTTCAGCATTCTCCAGGTAATTTCTTATAATAAATTTAAACTAATCTGCCGCGTTTCCGGTTAAACATGCTTTTATAATAAGGATCTAATTCAAGATGTTATCGATATTTAAAAAACGTAAGTAAACGCGTACTTAAATAAGGAAAACCTATAGGTTCTTTTTGCCACTATAGGGTTCCGGTTTTTTAAGCTTCATTTTGGTAATAATCGTTAAAGTAGTACTAATTATTTAATCGGCAAGTTGCTAAAGATCCTTTTTTAAAGTTTAAATACGTATCTAAAATTATTAAGAAATGTTTTTTTGCGAATTATTGATCGATATCTTAATAATATTAAATATTGCTTAAAATTTAATAATATTACTAAACAAAAGCTTACAACGTATAACGGCTAAATTAATTAACTAATTATTAAATTTAAGCTAACGGGTTTATAGTATTAAAATATTATAAAAATTTAAATAATTAAAAAATAACTTAATTTCGTTTCGTAATATTAAAAGTATTTTAGGTAACGAAATTATATTGTAAGTTATTATTATTTAACTAAGGGATTTAACGAATATATATATCCTTATATTAATATGTTAGTTAAACGGTTTCCGTTCGACCGATGATGTTATGACATATTGTAATCGGATCTCGGAAACGGTTTCTTGGTAAGAAAGAGACCGAAAACAGGACCCAAATGGGTTAAATTACATAAGATGGATTTACTTAGATTAAGATATCTATCTTAATTCATTAGATGGATTTGTTTGAATTAAGATATTTATCTTAATCCATTAAATAAATTTATTTAAATTAAGATATTTATCTTAATTTATTAAATAGATTTGTTTAGATTAAGATAGTTATTTTAATTTACTATATATATATATATATTTATTAAATTTATAATTAGATAGCGATAGCTTGTAATATAATTTCGTTATTTAAGATACTTTTACTATTATCAAACGTAATTAAGTTATTTTATTACTTAGCTTTTCTTATAGTATTTTGTTAACATAAACCCGTCGATTTAGATTTAATAATTAGTTAATTAATTTAGCCGTTATACGTTATAAGTTTTTGTTTAATAATACTGTTAAACTTTAAGCAATATTTCGGTAATATATTTATTAATAAATAACCCGCTTACGAAGTTTTTAAAAATAATAATATGGATTCGGACAAAAAGGAATCAGTACTTTTCCTAATTAAGGAAGAAGTTTTTTAACGTTTGGATTTTGTAAATTAACGTATTAACTAGTTTAAATAAAATAATTTGGAATTTATTATAATTTTTTAGGTTATTTAAATTTTGTTAAAATAGACGCGGTAAATATCTAAAGAAATCATTATTTAAACGATATTTAATAAAAAATCCGGAAAAATGTTAAAGTTTTTTTAACCGGAACTTTTTAACGGAATAATTATTAAATTATAATTGTTCCTTACTTAATATCGATTATATTTTCGATATTTTTTGGTAAGTTTTGTTATATTTAAAGTATAAATTAAATGTGTAACCGGATAACTTTTAGAATACGTTATTACTTAATTTAAACCCGTTATAAAAAAACATATTATTATATTTTTAAAGTAACAAAACCCGGAAATAGTACGAATTTATAATAATTACGAAATATTCGAATAAGTCTTTTAAAAGGTTTTTCAGGTGGTAAACGAAAAAACAAAAGCGGAAATAAAAATTTAATAATTACGACAAAAAGAATTTACCTTTAATTACGGTAACGAACTAATTTAACTTTTTTCAAAATTTAATTAAAAATAAAAAGCTTAAATAGCCCGATTTTTTAACGATTTAAAAAAAAAGGTTTAAAAGAAGTTGTTTAAAAAAAAGCGACCAAAGTATTTAATTAATTATATCGCAATAATAGTAAAAATCGATAATCGACAATACACCTAGCGAATTTGCAACGCTAAAAGAAATACGACAACAAATTACGTTACTATATTAATATTAACGTATCGCGACGGCAAAATATAGCTTATGGGACAGAACTTAGGTTTATGGAAATTGGCGCTATATAACGACAAAATAAGCGCCGTATCAAATGCTAGAACTGCGGTAAGATAAGCCATAAATTTCCTAAATATAGGTTACCTAAGAAATTACGATAGAATAAAATATAAACCTTAATACCTACTGGGTAATTATTTAATAGTAATGGAAAAATCCTTACCATAATATACCGAAAAGAAAACCTTATGAAACTTTTTAACCAAAACATAAAATAAAACTAAAAAAAAGTTAAAAGATTTTTATAAATTAAGATATAATAACATTTTGAATTATTAATTTTACGAATAGAATAAAAAAAATTAATAACGATTATCCTGGATTATAAAAAAATAATTAAAAGAATATTAAAAATGGACAGAAAACGTTTATTTTAACTACTTAAATATTTACGGAAAAAAGTACGTACTTTTATGCCAACAATAATAATACCTTAATTATAAAAAATGAAACCGTTTTATTTATAAACGCATTATAAAGATAATTAAAGAAAAATTTAATTTTTTAAATAAAATAAGGAAAAATAAATGTAACGAATAATAATACCAGTATTTTTATACTATCTGCCCCAGGAAGGAAATCGACCAAAAAATAGTATTATAAAATTAGCCTTTAGGAAAATAATGCCCGTAACGAAATCCTTTTTGCTATTATAAATAGTATACATACGACCCTAAAAATGAAGTAATTCTGGAAGGATTTAACTTGGCTATCCGATAACAAATCGCCGACTTTTATTTCGAAATATTTGTTACTATAAATCTTAAAAAAAGAAAAAGAATTGCGGTAAAATTTATTTAATTTATTAAAAATTTATAGGGAAATAATAAGAATATTTTTATATAAAACGCGGTTTATACCATAAGAAAATAATTTACTTAATAGGATAAAAAGATAAGATAATAAGCAAAAAAAAACACTTCGATTGAAAAGCATAATTAAGTTATAAACAAACCGAATTACCCATTTTTAATAAAAAATAAATAAATACGAAATACGTATTTATTAATTAAAGGCGCAAATTAAGTAATAACGGTATATTATCTAATAATTACGAAATTATAGTAATAATTTAAATAAAAAAATACGGCAATCTAAATAACATCTAAACGAAAAAAGTTATTTGTAAAAAAACCGCAAAATGGCGAAACCTAAAGGAACTAACAAAAACTTCCAAAAAAAGCTTTAATTATAATAAGGAAAAACGATAATCCTATTATTTTAAAATAAAGAATTGGAATATATTAATATACCGTTATGGTAAATAACGGAATTTTGGGAGGTAATTATATTATACCTAAAATAATTAACCGATTTAAATAACTATGGAAATATAAAAAAGATTTTTATATTACGAATACCGCCGAAGGTTAACCTTTTTTTTACGATAATAGGAAAATTATACGTAAAATTAATTATTTCGATACTTTTACCTTAAGAAGGTATATAATAATTAACTTTAATATCGTACCGTTAAAAAATTACGATATAATTTTAGAAATAATATGGTTACGCCAATATAACCCCTTAATCGACTAGGTAACTAATTAGGTAAAGTTTGTTTTATAACCTAGCGATAAGAATAAAAAAATAACGGAAATTTTAATATTTGATCGAAAATAACGACAGATACCAGTATAAGAATACGACAAAAACCTTACTACTTATAAAAATACGATATAAAAAAAACGGGTATTACTAATAAATACGACATATTATTACAATTATTAAAGCAAAATTATAGCAATTAAATAACGACTTATAATAATCGCCTTTAAAGCTAAATAATTTAACTAATATACCATCATAATACCATAAATATAAGCGCTTATTTCAAAAAAAAGCTCGAAATAAAGTTACCAAAATATAACAAATAAAATTATGAAATTGTCTTAAAAAAAGAATATCCACCAAATTCTACCTTATTTACAATTTTAACGAAACAAAATTATATGCATTTCGAAAATACCTGGAAAATCGATTTAAAAAAAATAAATCCGATTATTAAAGTTACTAATTAAATACTTTATATTTTTCGTATTTAAAAAAGACGGCAAATTACGATTAATTATAAATTATCGATAGTTTAATAATATTACGGTTAAAAATTAAACGCCGTTATTTTTTATTAACGAAATAAAAAATCGATTTTATAAAACATAATAATTTACCGCTTTTAACTTTAAGGATGGATATAACTTAATTCGAATTAAAAAAAATTACGAATAAAAAATAACTTTTCGAACCAAATACGGCTTTTACAAATAGTTCGTTACCCTTATAAAATTTACTAACGTACTTATTATATTTCAATATATGGTTAACCATATCCTTAAAAAATACCTCGATATTTTTGTAATATATTACCTTAACAATATTTTTATCTTTTTAGAAATTAAAAAATAATATAAGGAATACGTTTATAAAATATTATAATTATTTTAAAACGTTAACTTATTAATTAACTCAGAAAAAAAGCCAATTTTACATACAAAAAGTCGAATATTTAAGTCATATTATTATTTTTAGGCATATCAAAATAAACCTTAAAAAAATCGCTACAATACGAAATTAGGCAAAACTTACTATAGTTAAAAAAAATACAAACTTTTTTCGGATTCGCTAATTATTATTAAAAATTTATTAAAAATTGTAGCCGGATAACAATATTATTAAATAAATTTACGCGGAAAGGAGAAAAGTTTTAATAAACGTTTAAAAAAGCTATTACTAACTAATTAATATTAATTATATACGACTTAAACCGTTTAGTAAAGTTAAAAACCGATACGTCAGATTACGTTTTAAGCGCAATAATCGGATAGTAAAATAATTAAGGTATATTCCATCTTATTATTTTTATTTTTTTTACAAACTGTAAGAACTTAAATTACGTTACGTTATCCCTAATAAAAAAATTTTGGCTATTATTAAAACGTTTCGCGAATTTAAACATTTTTTAAAAAGTAATTAACGTTAGGTTAAGGTTTATACGGACTATAAAAACCTTATCCGGTTTATTACGATCAAAAAACTTACCGCCCGACAATTTCGCTATATAAAAAAATTAACGGAATACGATTTTATTATTATTTATAAAAAAAGTTTAAAAAACGGAAAAGCTAATATATTTAGTAAACGACCAAACTTTAAATAAAAAACGGTTAAAATAAGTTATACAATTTTCAACACCATTAACGAAAGTTATTTACGCCTACGATAAATCACAATAATACAAATAACGCCCCAAAATATACATTAAAAAATTAAACTATATAATAATAACCTAACAAAAAAACAAATAAAATATAAATCCCAAAAAAGTATTAAAAGGATTTGGTACGAAAAATATATCAACATCCGTTACATAAATACTTAAGGATTTACAAAACCCTAAAACGTTTTTAACGTACGTACGAATTTCCTAAAATAAAAAACGTTATACAAAAAATAAAACGATAATACGACGTTTACGTTAAAATAAAGGCCCGACGATATAAACTATATAGAAAGCTATAACCGTTACTAATCGCAAAACGATTATAAAACTTTATTATGATAAATTTTATTACCAAATTTCTTTTATTAAAAAATCTAATTACAAATACATATTACGATAGCATTTTTATAATTATCAACCGATTTATAAAATTTTCCTATTTTTTACCTTACAACGAAAACAGAAACACCGAACAAATAATATACGTTTTTTTTAAAAATATTTTTAATATATATAAATTACCATACGAAACTATCTCTAATAAAAATACGACGTTTACCTTTAAATTTTGGCAAAACCTAATAACACAAATCGACTTAAACCATAAATTATCCAACGTACTCCGATTTTAAACAAATAAATAAATAAAATAACAAAATCAAACATTTAAAACGTATTTACGATATTATATTAATTATAAACAAAATAATTAGGTCGAAAAATTACTAATAATTTAAATAACTTATAATATTAATTACTACGAAAGCATCATAACTACCTTATCTATAGTTAATTTTAGATTTACCCCAAAAATTTACAAAAAGTTATAAAAAGAAAAACCATTTAATATTAAAGCAATTTTTACGTTAAAATAACTTAAACAACTACGGCAAAAAATAAAACCAAAATTTAAATTTATACGTAATCAAATAAAAAAATACTACGACCAAAAACGTTTATAACAGCCAACTTTTTCAAAGGGAACTTACCAAATTATCAAAAAAATTTCGAATAACAACTATTAATTAAATTTACCACTCAAAATTAAGCTTTATCTAATCTTTTATGTATCTTTACTTAAATTAACCGCGAATACCATTAAAATGCATACCGGACAAAATAACATAAACGTAAAAAATAAACAAAAATATAAGGTAAAAAAAATCCTAAACATACGGAAAATTAACGAACTTACCTAATACTTAGTTAAATAAAAAAAATACCTAAATTCGGAAACTTCCTAAAAACCTATAAAAAATCTTATACATATTTAATAATTATTAAAAAACTTTTACTAACGGAAAAAATACCAAAAATAATATCCTAATCCAAACCACTAATAAAAAAAAATAACCAAGGCAATTATCAGCGGGTAAACCTACGGATATAACGGCTTCGAACTTTATTTCTAAATGATTTTGTTTTTTAGCCTTTTTTTAATCCGTTAACGGATTTAAACTTTTTACCCCTTTACAAATTAGCTTTACCCCTTTTTCGCAAAAAAATACTTGTTACTTTTTTATACGAAAAAAGCAAAAAATTTATTTAAAAATTTCGAATAACTTATTTATAATATTTTTACGGAGCTAAAAAAAACGTTTTTGTGTAAGTTATCTTTCGCGATCAAGCCAATCCTTAATACGATTAATATTCTTCAAAAAGTTAAAAAAAACCGCCGATCTATCGCAATAACGATACGCATAACGAACGCATTATTCGTAACGTTTTAAGTTTTCGATTATGATATATCGAAAATCTTTTTCGGAACAAAAAATATACGGTATAACTTCGAACCCGAACTTAATAATAAAGTTAATAAAAAAACAATACTTTCCTTTTGGTTAAAGCGATAACAAGGTTTACGGTTAGCTATACGACCCCACATAATAAAGACGAACCTGGATTTATAAAAGAATTTTCGGGGCGAAAATTTTGAAAAAAAAGGAATCGTATTATAATATAACGTAATCGGACCTCGGAAACGGTTTTTTGGCAAGAAAAAGACCGAAAACAGGACGTAAATAAGTTAAATTACATAAAATGAATTTACTTGGATTAAGATATTTATCTTAATCCATTAAATAAATTTGCTTAAATTAAAATATCTATCTTAATCTATTAAATAAATTTGCTTAAATTGAAATATATATTTTAATTTATTTTATATATATATATATATCCATTAAATCCATAATTAAATAGCGATAATTTATAATATAACTTCGTTATCCAAGATACTTTTAGTATTACGAAACGTAACTAAGTTACTTTATTACTTAAATTTTCTTATAGTACTCTGCTAATATAAACCCGTCGACTTAGGTTTAATAGTTGGTTAATTAACCTAGCCGTCACAGATAATCGAACGTAATTAAGTCGACCAGGTTCGACTATTAGTTTATAGCGTAATCGAATACCTTTTATTCGACCGATAGTCGAACGTAATCGAGTCGACCAGGTTCGACTAATGCCGTTCCGTGATCCTGCGATCGGGGCTGCCTAAGTTTTGTCCCGACCGTCTTTCCAAACCTCTGGCGCGTTAGGTCCTAACACCCAAGAGGATGGCTTTAAAACAAGGGCATTAATGGGTTCATTTTTCTTTATATCCGTAGGTAGGTACTTGGTATATTACGAATTAATCCGGGTATATATTTTGTAATTAACTTCTTTTTTTTTAATTAAATTCTTACTAGTTTTATTTTTAAATGTAGCCACGTAATAGCATTTAGCAAGTAAAGTATTTAAAACTGTCAAATCTTCCTACCCTTTATACACGTCTGCGTTGACGGTGACGTCGTTGCTCTCTTTCTTCCCGCTGGCTGTCAACTCTTATTTGTGTTGCTCGCTCTTGCTGCAAAAGCTTTTCTGGGGGGACAAAAGAATGGGAATATATACCCCTTATATAAGGTACCCAGTGCCGTCCACCGTCAGGGTATTGTATACTGTCTCTCGCTTTTCCAGCGAGATGGTATACTTCGTCGTTAATGAGTCCAGCGGAATGGAGATGCTCCGCGTAGTAGAAATCAACGCGAATGTCGTTCTTGCCTTTTCGCTCCCCCTCAATGTGCCTTTGGATATGCTGCGTGCGGTTCAAGAAGTTCGTCCGACGTTCGTCATAACCGGCGCTCTTGCCGACCTTGAAAGTTTCGGGACAGAACCAGCACATGATTTTTCTGGGGAAGTTATAACCCAGGTGTTGTTCGACATGTCTGACCCAAGGATGGGAATCATCTACATCGAATGTGTCGTTGCATGCGCTCCATCCAATAAAGTCGCATGGTAGATACAGGCGAGGTCGGGGCCGGGTTTCACCATCAGAATCTGTTTCATCAGGGCCTTCCTTTGGAGTGTCAAGGAAGTTAAGGTGGTCGTTCGCATCCCTGTATTCTAAACGAGAACTGAGGCAAGACCATTGCCCTTCCCAATAACACCCTTCAGTCCTCGGTTTTGGATTGACAATATCCCTCCATTGGCCAAAGTGAGTAACCATTAGCCAAGTGTTGAAAGTGTCATGGGGACTGTGGACAAAGCTGGGATCATCATCGAGATGCATGTTTTGAAGAAGACGAAGAGGGAATGGAACGAACTCCCTACCCGTGTTGGGATTTATCAATCGCTCGAGATTCGCAAGAGCTTCTGGCACCTGACCCAAGAGATATATGACATCCATATAGATCTCCCAATCACTCTTGGCATAATCTACAGGTATCTGGCCCCTTTCGTCGCATATTCCCAGCAGCCCGTAAACCTTGTCACGGTAATCAGTACAATCGAACGAGCCGAACTTATGCGTGTCAAGTAGTATTTTCAAGGGCCGGCTTCTGGGGTCGTCGGATCTCTCCTTAACGAGAATGTATGCACCAGTTTGTAAGACTTGCTCGGCATCAAATCTCGCTTTCGAGTTGGCTGGACTCCGGAAGAAGATGGCGTATACTTGATCGCAAAATGCTCTGAGTTTTGCCCATTCCACTCTTTTCTTCCCGCAAAGAATGAGGATATTCTTTGCTAGAACAATCTCTTGGACAATCCAAATCCGTCTCCAGTACTCTCGGCTCAGCAAATCGTGAACATCACGAAATGTTCGACGAGGGATAGTCTTATACTCGGGAGGTGCCGTGTCGGCGAAAGGCTTCCCGACCTTAGAGCTAACCGAGAAAGCTGAGCTGAGGTATTCCATGGCCGAGTCGCTGGAAGTGTTTGATTCCCCGAGCCAGACGTAGACGAGCAAAGCAGATGAGTAGATCGATCCCATGAGTTTAACTTGATGGTTACGTTCCGTGGTGCTTGTTTGGTCAATGCAAATGGCGTCTATCCAAAGCAAACATGGTCCAGCAGTCTTAGATTCATGGACAAAGGATCCCAACTCCCGTAGGAGTCCAGCGACGTTGCCGTGAACAAAAAAGGAAGAACCGTTCAAGATAATTTGAGTTTTCGCCTCTGTTACACTCCATCGGTATGAGATCGCCCTGTATCTCTTTTGCACTTCTTCGAGGTTGTATTGCTGAAGCTCGGCTTCTATCACGCCGTTGGGGTTTAAGGGTGTGAGGATTCGGAGGAGTCTGACATTCTCCGCGGAATCGTCAAGCTCGTTATACTTGAATGGAGCCATCCTAGTTGCATTTTCTGGTGTGATTGCCCTGCGGCGGGTCCAGAAGGAAAAAAGACAAAGGAAAAGCACAGACTCTGTAAAACTGTAGACTTGGCGATGTAGCTCGTATGCCAGCAGCCGCTCATGGATTTTCCTTTGAGGTGGCTGTGCGCGCGCCCAACCCCACCCCTTCTTCTCCCAACCCCCCAACTGCGGTCAGGAAGCTTAAAGCCTGATTTGCTGGATGCCAACGCAATGCAGGCAGATTTGCCCGACTAGAGAGCAGCTGTGTCTTGACCCAATCGGGTTTGCGACACAAGAAATCTGCTTGTTCTAGAAGTCCGGCTCCGGTCACTCGATCCAACTACTGCCCTCCCACTCCATAGTATTCTTGTTCGATCCGACCCATTTCTAGACAATCACTAACCCAGACAATTCCTGGCAAAAGAATAGTCGGATTCTGTTCGTAATCCCCGCAAGAAGAGGCGATTTGCAAGCACACCATATGGCTAACACAGAGTGGCTACCGTCAGATATGGAGGGTAACCGTGTACTAGCACAAAATATGGTAAAAGGATAGTCTAGAGTAACCAACACGCCTGGTGGCTAGCGCCCCTGACACATGATGGCTGAATAGGTGTTGAATTAATTAGGGTTTGCAATCGGTACCCATTCAACCACCCACCTATAGTTGCTCGGCGGCGGGTCGATGTCTGTCTACGGAGCCGTGATCCGTCTGGCAGTTCCGTGCCCCACAGCATCCTTAACCCCTACGACTACGACCGGGAGCCCACTGTTCTCCGATGGGGCCGGGAACATTCATCCACCCACGTCTCTTTTGATCGGCATCATAAGATTGGCAGCGGCCCCTCGGTTGCTGAAGGCTCGTCGTCTCCGTCTTAGACACCTGGACCGCCTGGATACCAAGGGCGATGACAATGGCTCTCTCATAACCTTGATAGGCATTGGAAGGAGAACATAAAGCCGACTGGTACTGGGCTTTACGTATATCACACAGGGTAGGCATCCAAAGTAATCACGCAGAGAGCGAAGTGGAGATTCGGGTGCTTCAACCCCCCAAACTTGACCCACGTTCGGTTGCTGGCAATTTGATGGCAAAGTGATGTCTCAAAGCAGCGACATGGGTCTGGCTAAACTCATAGATCTCGTCAAGGTTGTGAGACGGAGAAATACCATACTGACGTGCGCCTCGTTGATATGAATTACTGACTTAAGGAAGGGAGAGCACTGTTCATAGTTTAGACTAGACGTAGGAGGCGGCGGGCTTTAAGGATATTAGTGTCGTGGTTTATAATGTGAGATAGACCGTGGCAACTACTGCGCGGTTTGCCCACTGGATTGAAAGGGCTCGCTTGTATATGTCATCAAAATGTTAAGGTATTTTCAGTTTTCCCTTCCGTGCTTCCCTGTAGGAATATATAACTATATACCGCTTGAGCTACTAACGCAGTTCGAGCGCCCGATCTTTTGCCATAATCCAAGATTCCCTTTGAGGTGGAAAGAAGAAAAAAGGAGGGAAAATGAAGCGAAAGTAAGAGAAGTTGCCCAGCCTCGGACTTGAACCGACTCGTCCTTCACATTCCCGCTGGTGTTGACTAGGCAGGTTTATCTTCTTAGGCACACCTGTATTCAATACTGGACCCTATGCATTGGGAATATTGTGTTCAGCCAGGTGTGCGCTGCCCCGCTGTGCCACCTAGGCCTTTTACCAGTTGCGGTTTATTCAACCTGATATTATACCTAATTACAGCCCTGGTATCCTCAATGCCTTCTAGGTAGCTAGGGGATAAAGGACACAGGCGACGTATTACCTATGACCACAAAATGATCGCTAGGGAACTCGCAGCTATCCCGCACAGTTTCACTAATAACATCAACGCATTACGAAGTGATATTGGTTCTTTGAGGTGCCATGAACTACAACCCAGCGAACTAGAAGTACGTGCTGTTGGCATAAGGTTTTTGTAGACGACTATTATCTGCAGCGTCACCGGGTCTATGCCGGCGAAATACCTTAATTTCTGCATTCGGCGGCCCGCCCGGAAGCCCCGTCAACTATTCCGGTAAACCACCGACCTATAATTCCCCTTTCGGCCCCAAGACGTTGCATTTGGTCGGTCGGCCTCGCCGGCCGATGCAAGACGACCGAGCGTAGCATTTCTTACGCCCAGAATCATGACTCCGCGAGGTGGTCCTCAGCCTTTCCCCGTAACATACACATACGTTCCTCTAGAGCAAGCGGCTACTCTTTTCAAACGCCCTGGCATCTCTGTAGGCGTCAAGGGTTTATGTGAAGAAGCTTCGGACCCGCGCTTACGGATCCGGGTTGGGGTCCGAGTTTCGGCCCCGATACCTCTCTGTTCTCAGGGGCATTGGCGCAGTGGTTGTAAATGTGTGGCGTCCCCAATTTTGTGGTTTGGTCAGGGCCAGCCAGGGCTGTGGGATATAGTCGACACGAGCCATCCCTACCAGCGTCTCTGCCGGATCGCTGAGTAATAACCCTGTTGCGTATGCACGTTGCTACCGCACTGCGGGTGCGGTACCCTACCCGCATATTAAGACACCGACATAAATGTATAACCACGAACCGCCCAGGCGCATGAGAAAGCGGGAGTCGATCTTGCAGGGCCTCCGATAGGGTAGCATTGCAAACGTCCTGCCATGTCTAATTACAGGGTTCCGTGGGCAACATGTGTGACGGATGCGGATGTGCTGCTCAGAGCATCGGCCTCATTGGGCAACATAATCATGGGTTTGGCCAAATGTAGTGCGACGCACCCAGGCCTGACCGAATGGCGACGAGGGGCAGGTAAGATCTGACAGAGCGCTCTCAGAATATACTAGCCAATGCTGTTGGCAAGTACCATATTTAGCCAAGCTAGGATAAGTGAAACCTAGGTGCTTATATACCTGGCGAGACGTAAGATATGATACCAGACATAATAAGACGACGAGTTCGCGGAGTTATTTGCCAGTTCTCGTTTAAAAGGCAGGATGTTCGAACGGGGAGCCTGATTCTCAAATGCCCACATCGCCGAGATCGAAACGCCCACGGCTTCAGCTTCAACCTTCGTGGTATTGTGTAGGTTCTATAAGGGAAATGACTCTTGACCGTTAGCTAATACAAACCCTGTTTAAGTGCTTCTGTGGACTGGGACCTTCCCTAGTAGCGAATAACGATTCATGCCCAGGCTGTTCTCATGCGCTATGCGGAGGCTGCGTACGAGAAGGCGATTCCGAACATTATAGCCATCAGCTCAGGCCCTGGGACATCGCTGCGGAAGATGGTCCTGCCGGAACCCGAGACGCACCTAACTTGAACTCCATATCGGGACTAGCCCGGGAGGCAGATACGGGGGTGCCACTGGAGAGCCTCACGAGTGCAGAGGAGCATAAACGACTCTCCGCAGCCCTTTGTGGCACTTGGCAGTCCTCTCCGTCGGAGCACGATCTCGGCGCGGCTCGACCAGCCGCCGTTGATAGAAGTGGATTTTCTGGACCTAGCAACAGTCATCACACGGGTTTAAGGCGTATTGCCAAGCGTGAAAGAACTCCTGACACACCTACCAGGCATGCGGCCGGCACCCCATATCAGACACTCAATGGCCAGCAGGCTTTGAAACAAGAGAAAAAAGATCCATCACCTAAAAAGTCACGGCGATCCTTGGCTTGTCATTTCTTCAAGCTCAATCCGAGGATGTTTTTAGATTGTGCAGACGTCAAACCTTATAAGATTAGCCATCTCGTCACCCATTTGCGTGAGAAGCATTGTGTTGGGGAGCATCACTGCACAAAGTGCTGGCGGTCTTTTAGCACCGAAAGACAGGCACACAACCACCGTAAAGGAGACTTCTGTCAGCCCACCGGTGGCGTACCGATCAACGACCTTCCAAGCCTTCCAAGAACGCGTGGGAGAAAATCAGACGAGCGGTGGTTCTGGGTTTGGGACCAGCTCTTTCCCCGTTTCCACCGACCGGTCTCACCATGCTGGGACCCATTCGACAGGGATGCCCAGGTATTCGCATTCATAGAGAAACGGATAATGAGGGAATTGGGCACCAGCATGACCCCCCGGACCCTAGCAGCCATCTCGACGGTAGTAAGCGGCACGAGCTTCAAGTGGAAAGAAATGCCTGTGGAACAAGTTCCCCACCTCGAGGCACTCTTACTGCCAAAGCCGTTCTTAGAGAACCGGGAAGGCAAGTTCGAGTCTAGGTGCGAGCCTTCTGTTTCGACGTACGATTCGTTCAGGCACGGCAATTCGCTGCCCTTTTCTGGACGCGAGGATAAGCTAGTCGAAGTATCCGAAGTCAACTCACTAGAAGACAGCCCATCATCCAATGTCTCCCTAGCAACTACAACTTATCCTTGGCTGGGTTCCGACTTTACGTTATCAAGAGTCGACTTGATATACCCTGCGATCTTTACCTCGGGTAGTCCGGTGGCGAGTTCAGCACAACCAATTCCACCCGATGACAACCAGCAGCATTCCCACCTGAATGACATCCATAGGGACCCATACCACCATGAAACTACTGATCCGCACCAGGACGACGGCCTTATGAACGTCACAGAGCAATGGCCAGAAGAAACGCCCGAGATGGGAGGGCCTGTTGAAGATTGTGAGAATTCACTCAGCGGCTCTTCGCCAAGTCTCGTTTCAAAGGGGGCACCCGTTGAAACGTCAGGCGATTAGTGGATACCGGCCGCTTAAACAACAAGTTGCTGGCCTTGGCTGTCATGTCGAGGCCGACTGGAAACTTTGAGACAACCCGCCTTTAACTGCAGCCTGAATGTACAGCCGAGTTTTTAATTAGGCAGGGATATATGCCGCCGAATGGTGCAACCAGGTTGCCGAGAAGGCATTGACGGCATCTTAGGCGGACGCACAGGACCGACAAGCCGCCCAAGGGGTGTCTAGAGGGTATAAGTCAGAGGTATGGAAACTCAGGCTACAGATCCAGCCGAGCGATACTGGAACCGAGTCCCCTAGTACAATTATAATGCATAACCAAATCGGGTGTCTGACAGAGATGAGGCGATCCATGTCGTTGGGAAATGAATAAGAGGTGGGACTCCAGATGGGTTGTGTAAGTGGGTATGTGAAGTACGTAAGCCACATTAAAGCGGGCAGGTGGTTCTGGAGCACGGGCCACTTGATGCATCTACAGCTTTGTTCATCTGACCTGAACCGTTCACCTGGGAACCGCGCCTGCCCCTACTTTATGTATTACTACGTAAATAGACGCACAGTTAAGTAATCAGAGGCTGGGCACCGTCGTTGGAACAACTTTCCAAAAAGTTGTGGTGTATTCGGAAGCGTATGTCTTCGTCACTTCTTGTCGCACATGCCAGTACTATGTAGACAACGGAGTAAACTCGGACTCGGCCAGCAACCGTCCGTGATAGTACTTACATATGTACCTGAGTACATTCAGCTGCCCCACCTCCAGTCTCAGCTGGGGTGCGGTACGGTACTTCGCTCCAGAGGTTCGTACAGCATCGCGAATCCAGTCAAATATTTCAATATCTGTCCCTTTTTGTACTGGTTACCCGAATCACATGCACCACATTATGTCTTTTTCCCTCCTTTTTAGGTTTCGTGCCAAATTCCCCCTTGTGATTGCATTGTATATACCTACGTAGGTAAGCACATGAGCAGCGGAACGCAATCAGACACGTTCGCTAGCTGCGCCAACTGGAATGTGCTGTGTTGTTATTGTCACGTACTCCATCCATTCTTCCACGCCTTTTACCTGCATATGTGGTTACACCACAAGCCCATTCTTTAGATCTACTTAGGTATATATATATATATAGATTACAGTACAGACCAAACTACGGGAACATGCCTAAGCATTACCGACCGATCATCAGTATCATACCTTGCCAAGGGGTCGTAGGTGTCCCCTTAGATACCTAGGCTTCCCCTTCTCCTCCCGGCTTCCCTCCCCTGTCTGAGCTCTGATCCTGAACCCCGGAACTGGAATGTGGGCGCCTGAGCACGGCCGATGGATCTTCCTTACACATGCGACACAATCTGCTGAGCCCCACCGTGTCGGGTAGGGTGATTACTATACTACTGTTACTAGCAAGAAATTCCTCATACAGCCCGAACTGAACAGGGTCCCAGAGGATCGCCGCCATTACGTACAACCCACATATATGTATGTACTTCAACTTTATGTATGATATTTCCAGATCTCGACAGCACCACCACCGACGTACTTCTTGCATATCGTCATCATCCCTCGGTCACTCCCTCCGACACGAAATCCTCTCGAATAGTACCTTCTCGGGTCGGCCTCCCCCATATTATATAACAAGTGCAAAAGAGGTCTCGGTCTCAGTCTCAGTTGTGGTCCTCACTGGCCTCGACCTTTTCAGTCCCTTTTTCCGTTTTTACGTTACATCACTTCCTAGTGTGATCGCCACGACTTCCCTGTACGAGCTTCGCCCCGTCGAGGATAGTTCCCAGTTGGGCACATGGATTTGGCGTTGAAAACTCTTCCTACTATTACTACTAGTCCTATTGGTACTTCTGGACGACGACTACTTCCACCGGTCGCCCCATCATCCTTTTTTGTGCAAGTCACCACCTCCGACGCCGCCGCCCCAACAGCGATAGCATCGACGAGCCCGTTCTCAGTCTAGCCCCCGTCTTCGATTCACGCGGTCGCAATGACTAAAATCGACCACATATCCTCGCGCTTCCGGCGAAGCAAGAAGACTCCCGGTACAACAACCTCGACATCCCTAGCGCCATCTCCCGGCTCATCATCACCCGATGTTACGAAATTGGCACCAGCTCCTCCGACAACCCAGCATGAATCGCCTCCTGTCCTATCTATAACCACCACTACGCCCCCGGGCTCGAGTCATAGCACCCTCAGCAACACTAGCAACCAGAGTGATCAGAACTCTAATACCGCCAACGGCACTCGAAATGTTCTGCATCCTCCAAAATCCCCCTTCCGCAGCTTTCATCCCTTCCGCTCTAATAAGCGCGCGAGGTCCCCAGCCCCGGCCTCCCTTGCGATCCCGACGTCACCGGCCGTTGTTAACCATGACGGTATCGTCGAGCATGAGGTGGCTAGCCCATCCAAAGATCAGGCCCAAAACGGAGACGGGACGGCCATGGACAAGCCCAAAATACCCGCTTTCTTAGCGTTGTCTGAACAAGGTACGTGCCCCCCTTCTAGTCATGTATTTTAACAAGGATCTCTGTCTGTTGCTAATATCGCTCTCACTTTGAAGAAATCGAGGCTGGGTTCCAAGATATTACCTGGCGCGAGCGCATTCGCCTCCAACAGGCTGCACAAAATCCTTCACCGAGCTTCCAGTTCGCCCGTATCCTCCCGCCCGAAGTCAAGATGCTCGATCGGTACGCTAACATTCAGCCCTGGGCCAACAACCGCGTCAAACTGCAGGTTCCCGAGGGCGAGCTGGACTACGTCAACGCGTCGCCTATCGTCCTCCACTCACCACTGAACCCCGAGGAAAGGCCGCCGCACCGGTACATAGCTATGCAGGGGCCCAAGATTGGGACGATGGACCACGTCTGGCGCATGGTGGCCGAGCAACTCAAAAGTCCTGCGGTGATCGTCATGTTGACCGAGACGCACGAGATGGGCATGGAGAAGTGCTATCCATATTTCCCGCGGACTCCGGAGGAGGAGCCGTTGCAGATAGGAGAGGACGACGAGTTCGGCGATGGCTTCCGGGCACAGGTCAAGTGCGCCAGTGTCGAGGAGAGGGCTGACGGAGCCATTGAGTTGCGAAAGATCACCGTCGACGTAGAGGGGCGCGAGGAGAGCATGGTCGTGTGGCATCTCCTATACCGCAGGTGGCCCGATTTCGGCGTTCCAGCCCTTGAAGACATCGACAGCTTCTTCGAGCTGATGCGTCTGTCGCGCGAGAAGAACGCCAGCGACGACAACCCCCGCATCATTCACTGTTCGGCCGGCGTGGGTCGGAGCGGCACGTTCATGGCGTTGGAGCACCTCATGCGAGAACTGGACTCCGGCGACCTCGAGAACTACGATCAGAACCATAGTGAGGATCTCGTGTTCGACACCGTCAACGCCCTGAGAGAGCAGCGGAGGCAGATGGTGCAGGCCGAGTCGCAGTACCTGTTCATCTACACGGTGCTGCGCAAGCTGTGGATGGAGAAGTATGGAGTCGCGGAAGAGCAGGGAGAAGAGCCGGCGGCGAAGAGGTTGGAGGTTGACCACGACCCCTTTATCGAGGACTAAAAATGTTAACGAGAGGAACAAGGATCGACCAAACGACGAATGGGGCACCGCGTCGGCTATCGCAACCCACCGCAGAAATCTCCCAGGGGGGTTCGGACACCCCCAACGACGACGAGGAAGAAGACCTCATCGACTTGGGAGACTAAGACCTTCCCGCCCAGGCTGTTGGCTTATGCCAAGTAGCGTGTATTATCTAAGTATTGATCACCGGGTGAAAGTAACATGGACCAAGGTCGGATATTGCAGAGAGGAGGAAGCAAGGGAGTTAACAGGAGTTTAATGGGGGGGGTTTTTTCGCCTTTGGGGGGTAGCAAGCATATGGTCAAGGTCACGGCAGGTCAGGCCAGGCGAGATCAAGCGGTCGGCCACCATGGCACTGTAAGTTTAGGCTAGGGGGGAAAGTCATCATTACCATCGTCTTTCGCGAACGCCATCACCACCCGTCATTCGTGGTTCCCGGCCGTCTGCGGTGCATCGGTGGTACATCGGTGGGGTGTGAAGAGAGAGAGGCAGGGAGGGCATGCTCCAGCCGATGGTACCCCAAAGTTATTAGTTTTTCTTTCACTGGAGATGGTCAGTCATCAGCTAGCATAAAGCAGGACGGGGCATGCGGACAGGCGGGCAGGCGGGCTCGTTTACCGATTCATTTGAGATACCCCTTTACGTTCGATAGACATCGGTATATACCCCATAGATAACTACCGGTTTGTTCTGTTTGGGGAAGCATTCTCTTGTATCCTTGATCATTAATGGGTTTACGCATTCGTATACGAACAGTGTGCTGCCTCGTGCCCTGCTTCGTAAGGCTGGGTAGCCCTTTGGTTCTGCGATGCGGCTACATCGAGTAAGCAAGCAAACGCAACAGCTTTAACTTACCTGCCCCTATCCCATGGTTGTAGCTTTCCATCCACCCCCACCAATATACGCACAGACAGACCCCCTTTCTTAGCAAATCCAGCGAATCCTCACTTCACTATACGTACTTACGTAGATAGCACCCTGAAACACAGCTAGGTTTTGCAGACGCGACTAATCGGCGCATTTGCATCAAGTATGTCGGTGCTATTTATAGTGCATACTTCACGCTACCTCCCCTACCCACCTGCCGACATCCGTGGCGTATGTAGGTTGGTAAGCCGCAGCTACCCCGCATGCTTGTGTATGCCGCTTACATCGCGAACGCAGGGATGAACCCGGGCTCTCTAACTTTCCCACCACGACAGGTCCTGTGACGGATCCGTGACGACATTTCCCCGGACGTCCCGGTGCTTGCCCGCGGAAGCTTGCGTAGTGCCGCTTGAGCTATCTATATACCTACTTGCGCATAGCGCGGCGTCGCATCGCCTAGGCTGGGGGGGGGGG